>CAUYRT010023805.1:0-43838 GCA_963574885.1 Lepilemur ruficaudatus
TGACCTCTTTGGAAGATGATTTGCTTCTATTTGTCAAGATTTTAAACAGACGTTAATTGGCCGAGTTATTTTACTTCTAAAAATTTAGCCTACCTATATGTTTACATGAGTGTTCAAAGGTTTATGTATAAGCATGTCCACTACAGCATTAGTGTTTGGTTTAACCAGAAATTAAAGATGTGTGGCGAGGAATAATTGTAATGTCCACTGACAGAGGATTGAAGAAAGAATTCCATATAATGGATTAACATGTGGCCATGAAAAGAGTAAGGTGCTCTCTAGGTACTTTATGGAACAATCTCAAAATCTGCTATTATATGGGAAAAAAATGTAAGCTGCAGAACAGAAGATAAAGCATGTTCTAATTTGTTGATGAGTCTAGATCCTTGTATATGCACAGACTATTTCTAGAAGAACATACAAAAAACTTGTAATTCTATCTTTTGAGATGCAGTCTCAGGGACTAGAGGTGTCTAAGATGCAAGAGAAACTTCCTTTTCACTGATCATCTTTTTGAATTACCCCAAAAATTGTTGCGGAATAATTTATATATTACAGCTAAAACATTTGTATTTTCTTTCACAATTTGGCTTTTAAAATAACACTCTCTCATATATCTTATGATTCCATTTATATAAAACTCTAGAAAATAATCCAGAATGAGAGAAAGCAGATCACTGGATGCTTGGAGTGGGGGTGGGGAGAAAGGCATGACAGGGAGGGTTAGGAGAGAGGAACTGCAAAGAAACTCAAGGAAACTTTTGGTTGTGATGGGTATGTCCATTACTTTGGCATAAACATACATTAAAATTTATCAAAGTATACAATTTATTTCTTTAATTGATAATTACATATATTTATGTGGTATAATGTGACATTTTGATATATGTTTATACTGTGGAATGATTTAATCAAGCTAATTAATACATCTACTAACTCATATACTTGTTTTCTCTTGTGAGAACATTTAAATTGTATATGTTAAATATGTGCAGTTTATGTCAACCACACCTCAATAAAGCTATTATTACATAACATCATTACTCCTCATCTTTGAAATGACGTCTCTCAAGCATTAATTAGATAGACTTCTGGTCCCTCAGTAAAATCTTTCCGCTCATCCTTGAAATACTGAGTTTATATTTTATTTTTTTCAAAACTGAATTTTTAAGATGTCATATAAGTTTCTGAAACTGGCTGAATTAAAAGCGTCTAGGCCCAGAAAGATACTATTTGTATGATATCTTTGAGATATCATACAACTGTGTTCATTTCATTAAGGACAGTAGGTTGGAATATTTCATTCTACTTGTATTTTGTCTGTCTCTGTTTTCTTTAGTTGTGTGGCTGAGAAAGGGAATTTGCAGTGGCATTGGAAATATAAATTATTATATTGCTAATTAAAGGTTCTATTGGACATGTAGGCAGGCTAAAAAAAAAGGTTCTGTGCTCCCTATAGAATATTTCTAAGCTCATAATTCTAATCTAAACACTAAGGTCAGGAAAAAGAGAATTGTACCTTTTAGAAACTTTGAAAGCATTTCATTTCATCTGAGAATTAAATTGTTCAGCAAACTACTAAACATTGGGTAAGCTTTCAAAGTCCAAAAATGTCTGTATTTGTACTTTATTTCTTATGTGTGGAAATTAAAAATTCCCCTATGCTCATAATTTGTACTTAAAGTCTCTATTATTATCCCAAATAATGAAACAAATGTTTGTTTAAAATACCTCAAGGATTTTACCCACTACCACCTTATTTCCCCCTAATACCAAAACATAACTGATTTCCTCAGGGTTGTGGGATATTAAGTGATCTGTCTTTTTTGTTGTTGTTACATATTTTGACAGCAAGTATAATATTAATTTGTAATAAAATCATAAAGACAAATATTATAAACTTTTATGTCCAAATAGACGCATTTTTTTGCAACACCGTACATTTATTTTATGTTTAATGACAGAACAAGGATTGTTTAGAAAGAGGATCATAGATAAGGGAATTTTATGCCCTCTGGGTTTTATACCTTCTAATTTTTATAAAGATTTGAGTTAAAAAAATAAGATTCCAGGGAGGCCAAGGCGGGAGGATCCCTTGAGCTCAGGAGTTCGAGACCAGCCTAAGCAAGAGTGAGACCCCTGTCTCTCAAAAAAAGTCCCACTTACTCAGGAGGCTGAGGCAGGAGGACTGCTTGAGGCCAGGGGTTTGAGGTTGCAGTGAGCTATCATGACATCACTGTACTCTAACCTGGGCAACAGAGTGAAACTCTGTCTCAAAAAACAAAACACAAAACAAAAACAAAACACAAAAAAGGACTCCAAAAAGGTTTATCATTTGGTATATGTACCGCTGCCTAAACCCAACTGCCAGACTCAGTCCATGACCCTGCCTGCTCCCCTTGGCCCTCAGCCCACTGAAGTCACCTCAACTGTCACACCTGAAATCCTGGCTAGTGTAGTCTGCAGCCCCAGTTACTGCTCTTGATTCTGTCATCTCTCCTCAAATACTCACAATCTAGAACAGTCCTACAATCTAGAACAGTCCTGCCCGTGGCAGACACTTAGTAAATACCTATGCTTCTCCTCCTCCTTCATCCCAGCTCATTCCTCCCAGGCCTCATCAGTCTGTGTCCCGCAGGTACGATATCTGGGGAAGTAAGATGAGGCAGAGCTATAGCTCCTACAACCAGTGATGTGCCCAAGCCTCTAAAATAGAGAGGAGAGAGAGGGGAGAGAGGAGACAGGCTTTGGGAGAGGAGCTGGCAAGAAAAATTCCCAAAGAAAAAAGCTGGTCATTATTTTGTAGTCCCCCTGACATGTGAGGAAGGATTCACTTGTCAGTCCCCTGAATTAGCTTCTCTTTAAGAACAGTATTAAGTAAGCCTGTATACAATAAAGTCAGAAGAGGTATCTACCTCATAACTCTTACCTGGAGGGGAACATGCAGTCATTTTCTCGGTATAATTTATTCTTAATGATCTGATAGTGGGTCCCCAGCTTCCGTCTAACTACCTCTGCCATCATCTTCCTGGAGATACCTCCTCGGAAAGGCGTCAGATCTTCTTCTATGACGCTGGGAAAGAAAGGGAATCATCAGGGAAAGCAGGCCAAGAGAGTGGTACAATTCCACCTAATTCCTAAGTGCATTTAGGTTTAGTATTAGAGAACACAGTAAGCTGAAAGAAAGAATAGAGGGCAGGAACGAGCAACTCTCTCCCAGAAACACCATAGATAACTTGGAACATCAAATGCAATAAAGGCACAAAAAATAAAAAGTAGGTCAATGTTTCTCCTTCCTCCCTCTATCTGGATTATCCCTCCCTTGCCAGTTCCAAATTCCCCCTTAGTTACCCACGTCCTCCCAGTCACTGCAGTCCTACTGACGTCCCCCTCTCTGAATCCCACAGAAGGTACAGGTTATGTCTTACAGTCTAACACTATCTGACTCACTTGTTCTGGTCTGTCTGGCCCGTACCCACCCCCACATTCTCTGGCAGCCTGACAGCAGTAATCACAAAAGGATACTATTTTGCATCTCTTTTAAAGTTGACTACATAGTAAGTTTTCAACAAGTATCATAAGCATCAGATGAATTTTTGAGAAGTCAGAGTAACATAGCAAAAGAACTAAAAGAACTTATTTAGCTGATGAGGAATCGGAGACCTGAGAAGTTAAGTGGTTTGCCACAGGGATAATTAGTGGGTATACTGGGAGTAAAACCCAAGTCTGCTTTCAAAGTTATCTTTCTACATACCACATCCCACCCAGCCCTGATGTGCATTCTTCAAAGATAACCAAAAGGAAAGTTATGATTAGACTAACTGATAAATAGGTTTGTTCCTTCAACAATATTTATTACTAACAATATCACTTACTAAGGGCCAGCACCTGGGATACAACAGCAAGTAAGACATAGATCTCGATCTCAAGAAACTTTCAGTCCAATGGAAGAAACAGACAAACACATGCACTAAATCTCACAGGGAGTCATTGGTAATGCTGAGACCACCTGAGCCTCTTCTACTCTGGAGCATTTTTATTCCTTAGAAGTAGGAAAACCACATCAGGCATCCTTTCTGCTCTCAAAACAGGTCGGCTCTCATACCACTGCAACCAACATCTCTCTGGGATGTTAGGGTACTTACTGCTACAAGAACTAAACTCTCAAAAGACACATCACAGAAGAGAACTTACCCATGGTAGCAACTGCAGTTTTGACTTGAACATGGTTCATAATTCTCCAAAGACCTGTTAATTTGGTCAATAAATACTTTCCATTTTGAACCTTCAAAAAGTAAAGTAAACAAAAGTTAACCAAGTACCCCTGAGCATTCGTATTCGCTAGCAGCAGCAGGTAGACGGAACCAGCAGAGACCAAAACTTTCAGAAATCCCCTTCCTATCCCACGGGTGGAAACGAAGCGTCTGGACGGATTTTTTTCCTGTAACTCTCCAGCGCTCACGTCGTCTGCTCCTCCACCTGGGCCATCAACATCCCAAGCTTAATGCCCAGCCCTCAGAAGACTATGGATAAACTGGATAGTGACACGGATTCTCGCCTTCTACTAATCCAATTGAGCTCCGTATACAAGATCAATTAACAGCTACCGACATTAAACCCTCCCTTCATCTCTTCTGACTACATACATATAAACACCGCGCGCGCACACAGGTAATTCTCCCCCCCGCCCAGAGTGTTTCGGAAGGTACAAAGCAGCCGAGCGCGGGATACCGCCCGCGGGCGAGCAGGGGAATTCCCACTCCTCCCCAGCGCGGCGAATTCTGGAGGGAGAGTTACTCTCCAGGGTCCTGCGCAGGAGCGGAGACCCAGACGCCCTCACTCTCCGCTCCACGGCGCCCCACGCCCCGTGCCCAGCTTGCGCTACAGCGGCCACAGCATCCTCCAGGGCGCCGGGGAGCGAGGGGGCGGGGAGCGCCTCCGGATCCCGGCCAGACCCCGAGCCCGAGCGGCAGGCTCGGCCCTGCCCGGAACCCACCTGACTCCTTCTGGCGGCCCTGCACTGGCGGCAGGAGGAGCAACAGCAGCCAGAGCCGAAGCGGCGAGCTCGCGCACCGCTCCATCGCAGGCGGACCCACTGCGGACGCCCCGCCGCGACGCCGGCGGAAGCGCGGCCCCGCACAAAGATGGCGGTGGCCACCGCAGCACGGGGGCGGCGGGCCCCGCACAAAGATGGCCGCGCTGCTCCGCACACCCCGCCCCCACCCCCCAGGCCTGAGGCGGAGTTTCCCCGCGAGTGCCGCGCCGGGAAGCTGGGGAGACTGTAGTAATAGACCAGCTGACTATACTCCTTTCCTGGCATCCTCTGGGAAAATATGTCTATAATGATAGATAATTCCTTCCATTCTATGACATATTGAAAACATATTATTTCTCTGCAGCCAGAAAACTGTACGTCAGAGAGGGTGTGTTTCTTGCCCAACAGCTACACGGTTAGTGGCACAACCACTAACCTTGTTGTTGAACCGAGGCTAGATAGTTCTTCCCATGACATCAAACTGCCTCTTATTAAATAGCATAGATTTGTTGAACATGTGAATGTGTACAGCACTGTTACACCCCAAAGGTTTGTAAATACATAGCACAGGTCCCTCTATAACAGGAATTTATAACAGTTTAGGTGACTTAGACTTAGACATGGGGGGAGAAAGTCAGTGTTGTTAAATAAAATTTATGGAAGACCATTGTTTTGGACTGAGCTCCTACACTAGGTCGCAAAAGACTAGACAAAACCAGAATGGAGTCATTCATCCTGGGTGCCACATAATCAAATTTAACTTTAAAATGGGCCAATTTTCAAAAAAACCAGGAGATTCATAGCAATCAGTCAGAAGGTGCCCAGTCTCCCTGAGCTGGCATAAAAAAGAAATCCCCTCTGTTTTAACCCTCTAAGGAAAGTAAATTCAAAATGATCAGTTTGCTTTTTGTTCCTTATTTCTGCTTTCTTCAGCTCTTTTCTGCCTATAAAGCCAAATCCCTCTGCTCAGCTCATTGGTCTGCCTATTTCATAGATAGGATGCAACCTGACATGAATCACTAATAAAAGCCAATTAGATCTTTAAACTAAATTTGGTGAAATTTTGTTTTTTGACAGTGAGCAACATAATATTAGACGGTATAGGTATATAGCATAGTACACGTATATATCTATTAATATATATGTGTATATAATTAAGTGTAGGTATATATAGTAATCATACAAGTACAATTATTTATCCATTGCCTAACATGTGCATAGTAATATCCTAGCCTTTGTGGAAATACACAGAAGTACAAGATCAAATCTGTGTTCCCAAGTTCAAAAGTAGCAGGGAAGACATATGTGCTTCCCCAGAGATAATTTACAATTTAAGGCAATAGTTAAGTGTTACTGGTTTCAGTGGAGGAAAAAAATCAATATGAAATAGAAATCTGGAGAAAGGGTTGGGAGGAGTATATTTCAGGCTGAAGAAAAGGAAATGTTGCAGTTAAGGAATATTGTGCTGGAGACACTGAAAATGTGGGAGTCAATTTGCAGAAGGTGGAGATAGAATCTAGGTTGACGGTAGCAGCGGGTTTAGGATGCATGTTTAAGAATGGTGGAAGATAAAATAATGTTGATCAGCTAGGAATGGGCCATGTCAGTCAGAGGAGGCATTTGGACTACATTCCATGAGGATGGGACCATCCAATTTTTGTGTGAGTGAGGCTCACTTTAGGTGAATAGGCAGGAGGAAAAAATGGACTCCCAACACTGTACCATACAAGACTTTTTCAGGAATCTAAATAAAACTTGAGTCAGAATTTCCTCTACTTCCAGGAAGGTGTGCAGTATAGTTATATGTCATTTAACAATGGTGATACATCCTGAGAAATGTCTCATTAGGTGATTTCAGTAGTGTGCAAACATAGTACATACAAACCTAGATAGTATAGCTTACTACACACCTAAGCTATATGATATAGCCAATTACTCTTAGGCTACAAACCTGTATAGCATGTTACTGCACTGAATACTGGAAGCTATTATAACACAATGGTAAGTATTTGGTTATTTAAACATAGAAAAGGTACAGTAAAACTATGTTATAAAAGATTTTAAAAGTACACCTTTATAGGGCACTTACCATGAATGGAGTCTGCAAAATTAGAAGTTGCTCTAGGTGAGTCAGTTAGTGAGTGGTGAGTGAATGTGAAGGTCTAGGACATTATTGTACGCTACTGTAGATTTTATAAACACTGTGAACTTAGGCTACACAAAACTTATAAAAAATTTTCTTTCTTCAATAATAAATTAACCTTAGTTTACTGTACCTTTTTTTACTTTACGTTTAAATTTTTTTTTAACTTTTTGACTCTTTCATAATAACCATTAGCTTAAAACACAAACACATTGTATAGCTGCATAAAAATGTTTTCTTTTCTTTATATCCTTATTCTATAAGCTTTTTTCTATTTCTGAAATTTTTAATGTTTTTTACTTTTTCAACTTTTTTGTTAAAAAACAAATACACAAACACACATATTAGCCTGGGCTTACACAGGGTCAGGATTATCAATATCACTGTCTTCTACCTCCACATCTTGTCCCACTTAAAGGTCTTCAGGGGCAATAACGTGCATGGAGCTGTCATCTCCTATGACAACAATGCCTTCTTTTGGAATACCTGCTGAAAGACCTGCCTGAGGCTGTTTTACAGTTAAACATTTTTAAAATAAGTATAAGGAGTACACTCTAAAATAATGAAAAAACCATAGTATAGTAAATACATAAACCATTAAGTCATTTATTATCATTATTAAGTGTCATGTACAGTACATAATTGTATGTGTTATACTTTTATATAACCGGCAGCACAGTAGGTTTACATCAGCATCATCACAAATACATAAATAATGTGTTGCACTGCCACATAACAACAGCTATGACATTAATAGGCAATAGGAATTTTCCAGCTCCATTATAATCTTATGGGACCGCTGTTGTATATGTGGTTCATCATTGACTGAAAGATCATTATGGGATGCATGACTATACTTCAAAATGAAAAAACCCAGAATGATTGTATGGGTACTGGCAGTATGATTTCTACTGAATGGGTATCATTTTTGCACCATTGTAAAGTCAAAAAATTGTAAGTCAAACCATTCTAAATTGACAATCATTTGTATTCATGAATGAAGTCTCTGCGGTACCTCAGGACACTAGGACTTTGGGGAAAATTACTAACTTTTGCAGTTTTGGTACAAGTCATTCTGGCTCTGCCACTTATTAGCTAGGTCATTACTTAACTTCTCTTAACTTCAGTTTCCTCTGCAAACAGGAACCATGGTAGTATCTATCAAAGCATTGTGAGATTTAAAGGAAATGTGTAAAGGTAGTAGTTCAGTGTCTGGCACAACAACAAAAACAAAACTCTCAATAACGGTTAACTAATCATATAATCAAGACAAAGAACTTTCTATTAAGGAGCTTAAACTCTCTGGAGTGAAAGATCTCATAGAAATGTTCCTCCTTTCAACACTTTTAACTTTTCTAGTACTAAATTATTGGCAGTTTGTGAACTCATAACGTTACCCGACTCCTCACCTTTTTATCTACCACTTCCTCTTCAGAAGAGCCTTTCTCTCACGAACCCCCTACTCACTGGTGAAATCTTGGCTTAAACCAAGCTCTCTGTGAAGTTTTTCTTGGCATTGACACCACCCCCATCCCACAAAGTTTATTACATTGTCTTGCATGTTATATCTGGTCCTTGGACATACATTTAATTCAGCATGCATTGTAATAAATTGTAATTACTGTGTTTTCCTGGTCTTTTGCCTTTTCCACTAGACCCTGAGCTTTCGTGGTACTCACTTTGTAACCCCAATATCTATCAAGTCCTTAACATACAGTAAGTGTGCAGGGTTGGATGCTGAAGACTTCACGATTTGGCAGTGCCGTGACCCTAGGTGACGCCTCCCAATCTCCCCTCATCTGTAAACTGGGGACCATAACTGGTACATCGTTGTGGCATGGAGTCCACGAGATAACAAGAAGTACCCTGCACCTCGCAGGGGCTAGCTGACGGAGGAAACACGTTGGCCAGCGCTGGCGGGGAAGGCGGGACCACAAACCCAGGGGAGAAGGCGAGTTCCACTGCGCAGGTGCACGCGGGAGGGGTTGGCATGCTGGCTCCCTTAGCTGCTAGTACGGTTCCGGGGGCCAGCTCGCCGCTGGAGCGACCAGCCGTCGCGGAACTGACGTCATCGCCGTGCGCTGCCACGTCTGCTCAGCTCCGTGGTAATGGAGGTTGGGAATGGGTGCTGACCCGGCCGAGCTCCGGCTGTAGCTTTAGCTCTGACTCTGGCACTGACTCGGGGTCTGGGTCTGAGTCTGGCGCCCCGAAGCCTGGATACCTTTTCTCGACTCTCCGGGCGGGGACGGCCTGCGTACAGGAGGCTGGTTTGGAGTGCTTCAGCGCGGGGAGGGAGTTCTGTTGCCTGGGGTCCAGTCTGTAAAGCCGCCGCCTCCTCTTAGGTATCCTGCCCCACCGGCCGGGCCTCTTCCATGCGTGAGTATTATTGAGCTGCCTCACTGTCTGACTGTCCTGGGCCTGGTTTGGCCCTCCGGCGTGTGTGGCGGGGGACCGCTTTGTCCACTTCTCTTAGGGACCAGTCTATTGAAGTTTGTGGTTTTTCGCCGGCTACCTTCCCCCACCCCATACTCTCTCACCTCTTCCGTCCCAGTCTTTTGCCCCTCACTTTTCTTTGCCTTTGCTCACTAATAGAGCAAGGACCAGCAGCCCCTACATCCAACGGTTTGAATGCTTTGTCTCACTTGGCGTTTGTTAATCTAACAGTGAGGCTGTTAGGAATAGGGAACATCGAATCAGTCTGCAGTAACGTTTTGAAAAACAGGGTTTTTCCAGCGTGTCATCCTTTGGTTTTTGGTTGTGTCGTTTAGGAAACAATTTATATCCATATTGGCGGAACCATGATTTTTGCCATAAATTGATGAAAACCTAGCTTTTTTTCAGTGAGGATCTTTATCTGTTACTTGCCTTTTAATCTTGCAGTTTCAGTAATTTCTAAATGATTTTACATCAGTTTTTCTGGAGTGGGAATCTACTTGAGTTCCTTTCTGTATTTTCACCTAACATACGGAGATACCATTTGAACAGTTTCACGTTCAAAGAGTTAAAAGGCCTACTGGTGCCCTTTCATTTATCTTTGTCAGTTCTGATGTCGACCTCTGTAGAACAAGGGACACCTTTTTTTTTTTCTCCTTATAAAGAAACAAACTCAGAGGCTAAACGACTTGGGTAAGATCAGATAATATGTGACACATCTGATCTCAGAGCCCAGATCCGTTGATACCAAAACCTAACATTTTGGACAGTGCTTCTTCTGTATTTCAAGTGGTTTAGCATGAAATATTGAATTGGCAATATATAAATTGTGATGTTTCTTGTAAACTAACATCTGATTGTAATATCTTTCATATGATGCAAGTCAACTGCCAAAAGACAAAAATTGTGACTTGCCTAAACTGAAAGAGAGTTTAGATCAGAACTTAGGCTTCTGACCCCTTAGAGTCTGAATTGTCCTTTAGTTAGAATAAAGTAGGTAAGAGACACCGGGAGCATTTTTTTGTAAATCTGGTTTTGGCAAGGCCTGCTCACGCAGTTTTTCTGGTTGTTTTGTTATGTTGCCTACTTTAAAAATAGTCAACTGATATTTATTGACTGATTGATTGACTGACAGAGTCTCACTTTGTTGCCCAGGGTAGAGTGCTGTGGCGTCAGCCTAACTCACAGCAACCTCAAACTCCTGCGCTCAAGTGATCCTTCTGCCTCAGCCTCCCGAGTAGCTGGGACTACAGGCATGGGCCACCATGCCCGGCTAATTTTTTCTTTTTATATTTTTAGCTGTCCAAGTAATTTATTTCTATTTTTAGTAGAGATAGGGTCTCACTCTTCCTCAGGCTGGTCTCAAACTCCTGAGCTCAAACAATCCGCCTACCTCAGCCTCCCAGAGTGCTAGGATTGTAGGCGTGAGCCACCGCGCCCCAGCCTCAACTGATATTTATTTATTTTTTCAACTGATATTTAAATGTTTTCTTTTGTTGTTGTTCAGAGTTGAAACAGGTTGACAGCCATTAACCTGGATTGCAACTACAGGCGGCACTGGAAGCAGACTGGTTCCCGGACATGCCCGGTGGAAGGAGGGGCCCCAGTCGGCAGCAGCTAAGCCGTTCAGCTTTACCGTCTTTACAGACTTTGGTTGGTGGGAGCTGTGGCAATGGAACAGGCTTGAGAAACAGGTAAAGAAGAAATAAAGCTATGCATAATTTGTAATGTCCTATGATCAATAAGACTAACATAAAAGTCATCATGCCGTCCAGGTATTTGCTTATCTTGATACTGAGGTAGAAATCCTGCCTTTGAAGACTGAAAGTTCAATATTTCAGAATATTTTAGAGGTAGAAAGATGTGATATGGGGCCTATAAAGTGAAAACAGTCCAATTCTTACTTTTGGCTGATAAGCCAAATTCTAGTCATCCCCTTTTTAGCTATTAGTAGAAGGAAGAAGTGAATGAAAATACAAGGCAAATGCAATTGTTTATCTACTTACTGGCATTCCTTTTTTCTTTTTTTTTTGGACAGTTCACATGTGGTTCTAAAATTGTTATAGTCCATTAAAGGTTTTAAAAATTTTTTTGTCAAAAAAATTGTTCGATAATAATAACCTGTCAGCTATATCCTAGACATCTTAAGTTTGTGTCATGTTGTATGAGAATAAAGAATTTGATCTTTTTAATGGAAATTTATGTTCCTAATTTTCAAAAGTTATGATGAATTATTTATAATCTACAGTAACTAACGTCATCAAGACATTTGGTCATGTAATAGTGCAAAGAAATGCTTCTGTCCAATCAAATGTTCTGTCAAGATAATTTTTGCCAGTAAATTTCTGCTTTTTTCCTGAATATAGTTTTTCCTTTGCCTTGATTTTAATTTTCAAAGCTAGCAATCAGTACCACTCCTGTGTTTTCAGGCCTGCCTGATAGTATTTATGCACTTTTCTCTTGTTGGCCTGAGTTCCCTCTTTCTTTCTGACTTTCCAACTCAAATTCTACCCAATCTTCAAAATTAGTTCTGATCTTGTCATTTCAGTGGAGCTCTCCCTGAAATTTCAGTTTGAAGGAATTTTTTTCCAGTCTCTGATTCTCATTATACTAATTTTGAATCCAAATTTTATGTTTATATATTTATACAGGGTAACTGTAGTTTATTCAAGAGTATTATTTTTTACTCTGCTGCTCTTTGGATTTCTTCATTTTAAAAATAGTGATACTGTTTGCATCATAGCAAGATGTTGAAAATAAATGAAGTAGTAGCAGTAATTTTTTAAAACTACTGATTTTTTTCAAAATTTCCACAAATAACATGTATTATTTTATATTTGTTAAAATAAACAAAAGTAAAAAGAATGAGAATATATGAAAATGCTTTTGAAGAAAGGTACGGAGACGAAAGTTGTTGGTAATTTGAAGTACATGCCTTAATTTTACTAAGATATACTATAAACTTATTGATTGAGCACTTTCAAATTGTGATAGAAAATCCTGCCTGTGCCTAGCTAAGATTCTAGCTAGCTGCAAAATTCTAGCTTTGCCTCTGTCTTAACTCCAGCAGTTCTTTGTTCATTCCCTTCTACTTTGGCTTCTAGAATTTCGCTAGATAATCATGTTCTCAAACTGTCCCATTGAATCCCTCTTCAGTGTCTTAGGGGCTGCTATAGGAGGGCTCAGAAGGGAAAAGGGGGCCAGGTGTGGTGGTTGACACCTGTTATCCCAGCCCTTTGGAAGTCTGAGGAGGGAGGATTGCTTGAGGTCAGGAGTTCAAGACCAGCCTGAGCATGAGCAAGACCTAGAAAAATAATAGAAAAATAAGCACGGCATGGTGACACATGCACATAGTCGCAGATTCTCAGGAGGCTAAGGCAGAGGATTGCTTGAGCACAGGAGTTTGAGGTTGCAGTGAGCTAGGATGACATCACTGAACTCTAGCTGAAGGGACAAAGTGAGACCCTAAGGAAAAAAACACAAAGGAAAAGGGGTTGGGCAGGCCTAGTAGTCTAGGCTTCAGGTTTCCCATTCCTCTTAATCGTATTAACTCCCTTTCCTATGAGTTTTAAGTATTGGGATACCGTGTAAAATATCTATTGGAGGAAGGATAATGAAGCTTTCTGCTATTGAAAGGAGCTGAAAGCCTCATTCCTATATGCTTCTGCCTGCACTTGGAGTCTGCAGATAGTATACTGGGAAGAACTTGGAACATTCAGGAAAATCTCTGCTCTTAATTGGATTTGCCTGTGGTCTTGTATTCTTTTCTGTGCCCTTTGTTGTACCTCTTCTGTCCTGGCTTTTCAGTGTTCCAACTATGGTCGCCTTGATCTACCATTGTCTACCCTATCTCCTCCTTTTACATATATATCTTTGATAATCGATTGTGAGGGTGGGTAGAAGAATGTATTTTCCAACAGATTAGAATAAAGTGAAAGAAATAATTATTCATGGTTTGAAAAGTCACTGAGACCATTACTGAATGATTCTTTTGTGACATGTTTACCTAGAGAGCTTATTTTGGGGAAAAAAGGCTCTGCATTTGCTTCTTGATGAGAAGGAGGCAATGGAGTAGTTTGTTTTATGAGACCTGGGAAAGAGGTATAAAAAATATAGATAAAGGCAATGGTGGATGGTTTAGAATATGGTTTTAAGAAGGATGTATATGAAGAAAGACTGTCCAGATGAGGCAAGCTTACTTCTGGAGTGTCTGTAGGATATTGAAGAGAGAAATAGATAACTGCTTAGGTATGGTATGATTTGGATGTCTGCAAGACATAGGTTGGTTGGGGAAGAGAGCATTTGCACCTGTTTGGTAGGTGTTTGTGGCCTGATTGGTTAAGTTAAATTTGAGAATGTCAAAGAGCTAGTTTGGTGACCCAGTCAAGATTGAAATCCATAGTTCTCTGTCCCGCTTTCCACCTTCAGGGAGCAGGGATTTGTTCTTGCAATAATGTATTTAGATGATTGTTCTTTTAAAAAAGGAGAATGTACTGTGTATTTCTGAGTTTCTTAGAGAGCTCTAGATTGAGGGAGAATCTCATTTCAGAAGATCTAAGTGTGTTTTTTTCCCCCTTTGATTATTCCTTGCATGTTTTTTGTTAATAATACCACCTGAACATGTGCAAATGATTACTGCTTTCTCTATCCCTTCTAATTCCTCTTCATCCCTTCGACTCTTTGTTGGTTTATCCATTTGCTTAACTAAGTTGTGCTGTTTGCTGGCTCCATAAGAGCCAATATCAGGCTTGCTATGCTAATCCTTTCCTGCACTCAAACTTTATATGCAAGGACAAAGCACAGGTATTCAGCATAAATCACATTGTTTATACAAACAGTTCTAGGCACAGTGAGCCATTCTTCTTGTTTAGGGAAAGTTTTGTATCAGTGGAGGGAAGTGTTTACCAGTGAAGTTCCCAGACGTAAGCCTTATAAGCAGGCCTTTCTAAGGGTAGCTATGCTGAATACCTGCTTTCCTTTTGAGAATCTGGAATTTTGCACTGCTAGGAAGCGGGTGCTTATGTGGCTAGCCCCCAATAAAAACCTTGCGCATTGAGTTTCAAAAATGAACTTTCCTGATAGACAACGCTTTGTATGTGTTGTCACAACTTGTTGCTAAGGGAAATAAGTGAGTCCTGAATAAATTCTTAAATCCATTTTTATATCCTGTTAGAAGAATAATTCTTTTATTTTTCCTAAATAATACCTCTTTATTAATTTTCTGAGGTGTATTGACCAAGTCTGTTTATTTGGTTATAAATTTTTTGATTTTAAGAACTTCGATCATGTCTTCTTTTAAGCTTTCAACTTTTTAGTTTAGATGGAAAAAACTTAATCTCATAGATTCTTTTTATGTAAGAATACTTTCCTTTTTCCCCACTGATGCTCTGGATCATTTTATTTGACGTTTTTCTCTTTGTCGTCTGCCTTGAAGTTTAATAGCCAAGACAGTATAGAGTATCACAAGTGTAGCTCTTTTGTACATCTTTTTTGAAGCCCATCATTTTATTGACTTTGTTAATGGCAGAAGCATATTAGTCTGTAGTATATTTTTGACTGAAGAGGAATAAGAATTTTTAGTTTGTTCTAGAAGAGAGGCTCTTAACCTTGTAACTTCTCGTCAGAATTTTTTATTTCAATGTCTTATGATTAGCTGGAGTGAGAGAGTGGATTGGCTGCTGGCCTTAATCCTCTTCGTTCAGGTCTGTCGACTTGTACAACTCCAGAGGCTGCCATTCATGTTGTATTCTATGGAATGATGCCTCCTAGAGTTTTACAGTGCTGTGGCCCACTTCCCAGAACAGATCAGAAGGCTGTGGTATGTAAAGACTAGTTTATGATTGAGCAGGTATGGTTCTGAGACCTACTGATAGATCACAATCTATTACTTTGTAGTCCTTCTTTATTGGAGTATACTCTGGGAATGAGAGGGAAAGACTTTTATAATTTTTTTCCATCCACCCCACCCCCTGCAGTCCTGTTCTTACCTTCTAGCTTTTCTGAGTTTCTCCCATAATATCCTTAACTATGAACAGAGTTCATGTTCCCATGAGTCACTTAAAGTATTGTAAATGCCACATACCAGTGCTGGTATTCTATATTTGGAAATTTTAGAGTAGAATGGTAACACTAATATTGTTCCTTCTCTTGGATTTTCTTTGGAAGTATCCAAACCAAGCCTATTTTCCTTGTTCTGTAAACAGTAGTAGGCCCTGAGATCTCTGTAACTATTCATAGGCATTAAACAATAGGAAATTTTATCCCTATCCCTTTCTTATCTATTTTAGATAGCCCAGCTATGTCTGATCTATAAAAGAGCTTGTAAGAAAGAAGAATAAGATAGGGATTCAAATCTCTGTTTATATTTTTGTTTTAAGAGATCTCTCTCCTTTTTGTGACTATATCAGTCTGCTGCCTTTTCAACTTGAAGATATATATTTGCAGTGAACTAAGAAAAGTGTAGTCTCTGTCCTTAAGATTATAGTCTGGTAGACAAGATATAGATGTACCCACAAAATTATGCAAGAATATAAAAGTGCTGTAATAAAGGCATAATTTAGGTGTAATGGTGACACAGAGAAGAAATCAATCAGTTTTGATTGAGTCAGAATAAGCTTTACAGAGGATATGTTTGAGCGTCTTAAAAGTCTTGAAGAATGAGTTTTAAAAGTCTTAAAGGATTGTCAGTAAATATGTGGGAAATTAAGGAAGGGTGTTATTATACATGTAAAGGGAATAATATGCACAAAAGAATAGCATGTATATTCCAGACAGAAAATAGCATGGGTATCGTATAGGGTGCATGTGGAAGAGTGAAAAGAGGTGAGGCCTCATAGGATATACTAAAAATTTTTGGATATTTTCTCATTGGTAGTGGAGAGCCATTTAAGGGTTTTAGGTAAGAGGGTAACAGTATTAGAGTTTCCCTTTAGACCCCTGAAGGCATGTTGGAGGTTTGGTGAAAATAAAGTTGAATTTAGGAGAATTACTGTAATAGTTTAGGTACAAAATGGTGAATGCTTGAACTAAGGCAATGAGTTTAAGGGGAAGGTACAGTTTAGACAAAATTTTATGAAGTGGAATTTATAAGATTTAGAGTGATTAGATATGGTGAGGCAGAAGAAAAGTTCTGGTATGATTCCCAAGTTTCTGATTGGGGAAGCTGGTTGGGTGGGCCAGGCACTATGGTCAGGACTATAGGAGGAAGAACACAGAAATGTCCAGAAGGGAGTTGGATAACCTGGGACTAAAACTCAGCAGTGAGCTCTGTATAAAGAAATTGTAGTCTTCAGCATGTAGGAAATAATGGAAACTATTGCTACGTCTTAGATTACTGAGAGAGTGTGTCAAGGGAGAAGAGAATAGGATGCCAGGATGGGAGTCTTGAGGGAAAGCCAACAGTTAAGCGGTACATAGAGGAGGCAGCAGGGCCCTTTATGCTCTGTGACACTGAAGGGTATCACCATTTGAGTTAACCTTAGTTTTCTCTTTCAGGAATGGTAGTGCTGTTGGCCTTCCAGTCCCACCTATCACAGCCTTAATTACCCCAGGTCCTGTTCGTCATTGCCAAATTCCTGACTTGCCTGTGGATGGGAGCCTGCTCTTTGAATTTCTTTTTTTCATCTACTTATTGGTTGCTCTGTTCATCCAGTACATCAACATCTATAAAACGGTGTGGTGGTATCCTTACAATCATCCTGCTTCTTGTACTTCACTGGTAAGTCTTACTAGGCCTTTAAGATTTTCATGTCAGCCAAGAAACTAGCTGGAAAGTCTATATGTAGAAATTATTTTTTTTTCCTTTCCTTTCCCCTTTCCTTTCTCCTTTCCTTTCCCCTTTCCTTTCCTTTTTCCTTTCCCCTTTCCTTTCCTTTTGCTTTTCATTTTCCTTTTCCTTTTTCTTTTCCTCACAGTCTCACTCTGTTGCCCAGCTAGAGTGCCGTGGCATCAGCCTAGCTCACAGCAACCTCCAACACTTAGGCTCAGGCGATTCTTCTGCCTCAGCCTCCCAAGTAGCTGGGACTACAGGCATGCGCCACCATGCCTGGCTAATTTTTTCTATATATTTTTAGTTGGCCAATTAATTTCTTTGTATTTTTTTTAGTAGAGACGGGGTCTTGCTCTTGCTCAGGCCGGTTTTGAACTCCTGACCTTGAGCGATCCACCCGCCTCGGCCTCCCAGAGTGCTAAGATTACAGGCGTGAGCCACCGTGCCTGGCTGAAATTGTTTTTCTTAATAGTTTTTCTTCTAATAAAATGTTTCTCTACTACATCACAGATTATTTTTAGAAATAAAATTTCATGGTAAGATTGTCAAGGTATAAATACTACCAGAGGAAGTAAAAATATAAATGATTTTCGAAAACACATAAATAATTTATTATAGTATCACAGAAAGTTTTTGATATTTAGCTTTCTCTACACCATGTTAAGTTTGTTGTAAATATAAGGTGTCAGTATGATTAAATCCCAGCAACTCTACCTTTTTAATGGCCAGATTAGGATGATGGTAGCTTCTATAACAAATAAAGCCCAAATTATATAATGCTTCAAACACATAACAGTCTGTGGCAGTTGTCTTGGTTGGCAAGCGTTCTTTCAGGTAGTCATTCAGGCTGATGGAGACACTGTTGTCTTCCAACATGGTCCATGGTCAGCCAGAAAGGGATAAGAGCTTAGGGAAATATAAAGGAGAGTTTTTTATGGGTTAGGATCACATCATTTTCGCACATGTACACTCCTAACTATAGGGGTGGCTAGAAAATATAGTCCTTTAGCTGGGTACATTGGTAACCTGAATATAATTGGGTTCTGTTACAAAAATGAAGTTGAAACAGGAACTAGCTGTCTCTGTTGAAGTACATAAAAATATATTGTAGGTTTTTTCCTGTTTTTTTTCCAATATTTTTAGAGGGTCCTGATAATCTTATACAGAGAAGGTTCACCGTAGATGGGTATATAAAATATTAGTAAGGCTAGTCAGATGCCTTGACAGATAGGTCGTTGGCAGTGGCAGATTTGGATGGGTGAGAGAGAGATGCTGTAGGGGAAACACAACTATTGTCCTGGGTAGTTTATATATGTGTTTGAGACTAATAAAAGATTAGCAAACCTCCCTGGCCTGGTGAACATAAAAAGGAAATGTGGCCCAGAATCCTCAAGATAGTATGGGAAGGGAATAAAAAAATTTTTTAAAATATTTTTATAACTTAGTTGTTCCTGAAATTAACTGTTAAGAATTTTCTTACTATATCGACCATCCATCTACTTAGTATCATGTAATGAGAATGTCAGTTTCTTTATTTAAAGATTGTAACAATTTAATGCCAAATTTTCTGTGTGTTTTTTTTTTAAATAGTCTCTTTTCTTACCTGAATTATGAGTTTGTTGAGCATAGGAACTATACTTCATCCTTCCTTGGCCATGGTGTTGTAAAAGGGAGAGGTTAGATTAAATAATCTTTAAGGCTTCTTCCAGCTATGTAGCTGTGTAAGTACTTCACTATCTTAACAGTGTCAATGGCAAAAACTTATTAAAATATTTAGTATGTTCTTTATAAGTATTATTTCATTTCCTATTTATAAAAATAGGTAGGTACTACTGTTTGACTCCCATTTTATAAATAAGGATGTGAGACCTATAAACTGGCTCCAAAATTACGTAGTAACAAAATGAATACTCAATTGCAGCCTAATCTACTATGCTTTCTTTCTGTATTTGTTCTATATTTAGTCTATAAGTGCTTGCTGGGTAGTTCATTATAAAATTTTCAATTTGTTTGACATCCCTCTGGAAAATTCTCATTTGTTAAATTTTTAGACTAATCAAAGAGCTTTCTCCCAGCATACCATTTCTGACTAGAGTTCTTTAAAAAAATCACCTACGAACGTTGCCTTGAAACAAAGGGAGCCATATACCTGTCCATCCGGAACTTGCTGCTACAGCTGCTGACTCCAGAATTATGCTTCCTTTGCTCTGACCCACCCCATCAAAAATGGATGCCTTTTACCACAACCCCACTCCCCACCTCACTCAGTTCTGAATTCAGGTTTTATGTGATCCCTGTGGTTGGCAGAATCTAAATCATATCTAGAACCTTAGTTGCAAGAAAGTCTGGAAATGTCATTTTTAGCTTTCTGATCTTTGCAGTAGAGGAGAGCACACTGAAAGGAGCATGTAGTGTGGATGGGCTCACTTATTTGCTGTACATGATCTTTGCTAACACTAAGCTTAAAATTCAGTTATGAAGCCAAGAGTAACATATGTGAAATAGTAAATAGATTTTAGGCCATAAATCTGAAAGCAGTTTGAATCAGTGAGCTGTTCAAAGATAGAGTGGACTGCCAGAGACCTAGTTATTTCCCATCACTAAAGGTGTTCGAGCCTGACTGGTGGTTGGTTACTTGACTGGGATGCTATAGAAGGGACTTATGTCCCAAATACATGGTTTGTCTTTTAAGTTTTCTTCTATTATGAGTGTCTGACCTGGAAATTTGTAAGATTCGTAGATTAGGTTTTTCCTTTTTCCATTTCAAGATCTTAATAATTATCAAAAAGAAAACATAGACACCTGGATATATGAAGTATCGTTCTAGCTGTCAGATAATTAGCTAATGAGTTTTAACCCTAAGAAATATATAAGCTATAAGTAGTAAATTAGAATAGTCAGGAGTAGAGGGCTCTGATTAATCAAATATCCTAATTTATAAGGAGTTAATCATAAATAGATTACCAGTTTTCATTGATTTAAAATATAACAAAATTTGCTAACAAAAAGATATATTAGGCACTTAAATCTTTTGACTTAAAAAGTGTCTTAGATGGACTGATGATGCATTAATAAGATCCAGACGTTAGCTAGGGGTTTGGTGAATCTGCATGCATTATTTTGGAGGAGTGGGATGAGTAGGAAGGAGTCCCAAAACTTAAAGAAGATAAATATTGTTACAATCCAAAATACTTAGAGAGAGAAAAGGAAATGATCTAAGGAGTGGTAAGTCATTCTCTTGATACTGTGCCTGTCCTACCTCTAAAATGTATTTGAAATTTGGCCACTTTATTCCATCTCCATTGCTACTAACCCTGATCAATCCATCATCATTTCTCACCTGAATTAAAAGCTATAATTTCTTAACTAATCTTATCCCACTATGATATATGCTCCATGCAGCAGCCAGAGTGATCATTTTAAAATACAAATAGAACTGTGGCACTCTTTTCCTAAAATACTACTATGACTTCCCATTAGAAAAAAATCTAAACTAATTTATCACTCATTACTTCATCTCACCCTTCTTGCTGTTGTAACAGGATGACTGAAACATAAAAAAAACTTGTTTCCCTGTTAAATGAAAGGTTTAGGTGGGTGATGTAATGGCAGTGTGGCAATTCTTTGTATTTATTGCTTTGCTGTCCCCAACATGCTTTTTCCAAACTGTGGTCCAAGGCAGCTGCTGCAACTCCTATCATCACATCTGGCCAGTAAGAAGGAGGAGGAAAGGAGAAAGAGACAGTTCTTCCTTTAAGGACATGGCTTGGAAGTTAGGCAAATCACTTCCACACATCCCTTGGCTAGAAGTAGTTTTTGCAAAGGAGGCTGGAAAATGAATCTTTAGTTGGCTAGGAGTCAGTGCCCAGTTAAATTTTAAGTGGTAGAAGAAACAACTAGTAATCTCTGCCACTCCCTTTCCCTCTCACGCCACAGTAGAACGGAAGATCCAGAAGAGCTGGAACCTTGGCTGTCGTCTTCAGCACTGTATCCTTAGTGTCAAGAAGAGTACCTGGCATGTTGTGGGTGCTACGTACATATTTGTTGAATTAATTTATTGAGAAATTCAACTTTCCATTTTGGAAGGAATTGGGGAAACCTACAGACCTTTTGACAGTCAAAATGAAAATACATACTAAGTTTGTTGGTTCCTGGGAAATAGTTGCTTAAGACTTTTCATTTTGCTTATTACCACAGTTATATAGACAGCTTTGGGAGTAGAAGAAACCATTTAGGTAATGACAGCATTTAGGTAATGCTATTATTTTATAGAAGAAAAGATGAGATATAAGGTATAATTCTAAATCAAGTTAGGAAGAAAGACTAAATGAATATAATTGATGTGCCAACTGTATAGAGAGTTAAGTAGATGCCCAATTAGGTTAACATAAGTTTGCATAAAGAGACCAACAGTAACTTCTGAAGACTAAGAATCCCAATTGATCTATTAAATTTGACTATTATAAATATAGTTATTTTATATGAATTATTCTTGCCATAATTCTGCAGGTTACCACTTATTAACCCAAAGCCACAATATTTTCCTTTTAATATAGTAGACTTTCAAAGAAGGACAATACATTCCAGACAGTTTAAAATAGTGTTTGGAAAGTTAAAGCAATTTGTCAAGAAAGGAGAAGGAGAAGGTAGGTGGGTGGTCTCTTCAAGATCTGTGAAATACCTGTAGTCTGTAAGGGTAAGGTGATCTAAGGAAGATCTTTTGAAGGGTAAACCTCTATTGGTGTAGTAGTCCCAGCTGGATATACATCATATTTCTTTCTGATATAGTTATTTGTTTCTCTTATAGAATTTTCATCTCATTGATTATCACCTGGCAGCATTCATCACAGTGATGCTTGCAAGGAGGCTTGTATGGGCCCTCATCTCAGAGGTAACAGCTCATTCACTATATTCTGTCACTTGTAGCTAGAATTAGTTACTAGATTGAGTTCAGGTTGAAAATGTGAAATATCCAAATATAACTTTAATAAAACTATAAATTAATTTCTTTACTCCCATATGAGTTCTGCCAGTACTTTAAAAAAGGTTTTCCTGCAATATATTTAAAATTCAAGTATGAAATAGCTCAATAAAACTGTTAGACATCTCATTTGTCAGGCAGGAGCTTATTTTCAGCTTCCAAGTTTTCCAATACAGTTTTTAAAATTTTAATATTAATAGTTCAGTAAAAATAGGTTGAATGTCAGATAACTATTACTCTGGAGAGTCATCTGTACATATATAGTAGCATCTAAAACATCCAGTTTCAGGTAACTTTCTCTTGATACTGTTTATATACTATTTATAGAGTTAGCTAGCAAGAAACATTTGTTTGAGTTTATTAAAACTTAGAATTTTAAAAAAAGGCAATGTCAAAATGTGCATAGGATTAATCTGAAGATTGGCATCTAAGTTTAGTGGGCAGAAGAAGAAAGAACTGGAACATTAAAATGATCATTTATTTATTTGTTTATTTTTATTTTAGAGACAGGGTCTCACTATGCTGTCTAGGCTGGTCTCAAACTCCTAGGCTCAAGCAATCCTCGCACCTCAGCCTTTAGAGTAGCTGGAATTACAGGTGCACACGACTACACCCAGCTCAAAATGATCTTTATTAAATTAAAAGTTATTGTTAGAGTTGGCCATTGGTGTCATTTTTCACATATTTGTAAACCCCAATAAGGAAGAAAAATGTGCTTTCTTAAGATTTTGTTATCTTGTGTGCTATAAATGATTATAAATCCAAAAAATATTAATTTAGCTAAAGTGGCTAATAATTTTAATCTTAGAATTTATGATTCAGTGTGAAATTTTAAATGGTCATATCTTAGGTATTTTTAAAATCACATATATCTTATGTATAATTTTATAATCAGATTATTGAAAGTCAACCTTTTTTCTTGCATAACATACATGGAAAGTCTTTTTGTGTATAAGCTCTGATTTTCAGGAACCTTATTTTTGTGAGCACAGAGTAATTAGAGATGTTAAGTCATGATCTGAAAGACATTTGAAGTTAACTGGAAAACACTGGTAGTAGGATTGTTTGTTTTTCACAGGGGGGAAACGCTGTTTTTATAACCTTTTCTTTCAGGTCCTTTATTTAGGTGATGAAAATAGAAGCTTACTTTTGGATATATTGAGAAAGTGTGTTCTTTCTTTGTTGGATCTTGGTGGAGTTTTATGTTTATATCTCTTAAAATAGCTAGGGGTATGATTTTGTTTCATCCCTTTAGTTACTTAGAAATGCTACTTGCATACATCAAATTAATAATATGTCCAGGTAGTGTGTAAACCCGGCATAACTGGGGTTTCTACCCTGTTGCTGCAAAGGCAACTTTCAAAGGCCTAAAAATAGTTTAGCAGCTTTTGCACAGCCTTAGTTGGAGAGTATATTAGCTATTTTCTAAAGAAGCTTGCAATTCTTACTGGGAACAGAATATTTAAGCCAAATTTAAGCATATTTTTAATCAAAGACTTAAACTTACACCTTAATGTCCATCAATAAGGGAATGTTAAAATAATTATGGTACATCTACATAATGGAATAGCATGTAGTCTTTAAAAAGATGAAAAAGTGTTTATGTATTGACCTTCAAGATGTTAAGTGGAAAAAGCAAGGTGCAGAACAGTGTTTAAAATAAGGCAGATGTAGGGAACAAAATACATTTGCTTTTATATAAATAAATTGTATCTAGAAGGACATACAAACTATTATAATAACAGGCTGCCTAGTTGGTGGTAGGAGATGGGAACAGTAGGTGGGAAGCTTTTCACTACAAACACTTTTATACTTTTGGATTTTGAGTGATGTGATTATATTACCTACTGAAAAATTTTATAAAGCTGTATAGTGATTCTCTCCCTAAAATATCTAAAGTAGATGGATAAAATCCATTATAAACCATCGTTTCTTCCTTCCATTAAAATGTTTGCCTTCTTTTTTTGCTTATTTCACAGAAAGGATCCCTACCCTGAGAAGGACCAATCATATTTAAAGAAAGGGTGGAGGTTTTTAATGCAGAAAGCTAAATATTATTCATAGAGAACTGCCTCTCCAGCTAGATAGACTCTGTTTATTCCAGGCTAGCTCTACTTCTGTACTTGCTCCATGAGACCAGAAATAAATAGAACTGTTTGTTTACTACCCTGAAACAACTCTCTTTTTTACAATTATTTTTCTAAATAGAAAAGTAGTACATTTTGCTAAAAAAAAAAATTGGAAAATGCTAAAATATAAAGCAAAAAATTTAAAAATTAGTCTCATTGAGGACCACATTGTGGTATATTCCCTTCTAATCTTTACTTGCATATAAAGATATTTTATATATATTTATTTTAATATATTTGAGACATCTGTATATAGTTTTATATCCTATACTTTTCACTTTACATAGTGTTATGAATATTTTTCTTCTCCACACCTGGCTAACCCTTGCTTATCCTTTAGATCTCAGCTTAAATATAACTTGCTAAAGGAAGCCATCTCTAGGTTGGAGTCTGTTGTTATTTGCTCTCCATAGCAGCTTACTCTTTTCCTTAGCTATCATCATAATTACGAAAATAATTGTCTAAATCTAAGTTTGCTTAGATTATTTGCTTTTCATGGTTGGGCAGCTTCATAAAGGCAAGGGTTTTGTTTGTCTTGGTTATCACTGTGACCCCAGAACCTGGTGAAGAGTGGTTAGCACAGTGGTTGAGAATAAGGCTTGGGTTCAGGAATAAGGCAAAATTAATAATAAATCCAAGCTCTGCTGCTCTGGTGACATTGGGCAGAAACAGTCTTTTTTATTTCTAACCCTGAAGTTTTGAGAAGGGAGGCAATGGAGTAACTCCAGTGACTGAAATAACTTCCTTAGCCTTTGACATGTGAGGTATATTGGCATGAGTTATGTATCAGGGGAGTGATAGGAAACTATATGCCCTGCTATGGCTGAGAACAGCTTGAGCCTTCTCCACAGTTTGAGGCTTAAGCAATTCATTGTGTTATTAGTTTAATTGCTTCTTTGCATTTTAAGTAACTATTTATACTGTGTATATTACTATATATGTAGAATATACAATACGTTGCAAATATATTATATATGCTGTGTAATATTATCTGTAAACTAAGAAGTGGATATATAGGAGGGACCTGAAAAGTGACTTATCCCCTCCCATGTACTGTCGATTCCAGATAACTTTTTTCCCCTTTCTGAGTTCTGATACTGCTGTTTTAGAGGTTATGGGCATCCACCATTTTCCCCTACGGTTTGTTCATTCTATCCTTCCTAGTACATTTTGAAAGAAAATGGCATTGCACAGCTTCATGTTTTGAGAAGTACTTACTATATTTAGTCAGTTTTAAGGATTTAGGATTAAAGAAGAATATTTGAACAGCTGTGATCTAAAGAATTGGAAGTGACTATGCATTATTTCCATGTTTGCAGAAGTTAAAAAAGAAACATAAGCTGTGTGTCTGAGAAGATCCGATTATTTTTTGAAACTTTAGTAACTTATTAAACATTAATTTAGCAAACAGATTAGAGGTGAGGATTCAAATAAAAATAGAAATATTATCACTGCTGTTGAGGCCCTAATAGTCTAGTGGGAAATAAGACAGATAAATTAGTGGCTCTGCATCTTTATGTACATAAAAATCACTTAATAGGTTGTTAAAATACAGGTTCCTTGACTTAATTTTGTTCCCCACCTCTGGAGAAGGAGATCATTAGGAATTTACATGTTCTATAAGCAGCCCAGGTGATTCTGATGAATGTGGTCCATGGACCATACTTCTTGAAGAATGTCTTAATGCCCCGATGTAAATAAATGAGATGATATCATAATAACTTAAAGGAGGTCTGTATAAGACACTGTGGGGGTACAAGGAGGAAACGAGGAGCTGTGCCTAGAGAAGTTATTATTAGGGAGATAAGATGCAATGGGCAGTTTTTCTATTTCATTTTTTAGACGCATTTTAGCTGCCACTAAAGCTACTAAGTCCTTCCTTGAGTTGCATTACTTTTGAATAAGATCATTTATAAAATGTTCCTTTTGGTCTTCCAAACTTTCAGGCTACTAAGGCAGGTGCAGCATCAATGATTCACTACATGGTTCTGATATCAGCTCGCTTGGTACTACTCACTTTGTGTGGATGGGTACTTTGTTGGACCCTCGTCAATCTCTTTCGAAGCCATTCAGTCCTCAATCTCCTTTTCCTTGGCTACCCGTGAGTACTCCAGTTTTACCATTTTATTAGTAAATCTTTAGAAGTTATTTGGATTGTGCAAATGATTCTATAAAAGAGGGGAAAATGAAATTCTTCAAATATAAGCCAAGAGTTTAGAAAATTGGAAAATCTGTGAGTATAGTGACCATATATTTTGTTTTCTAAACTAGGTTACAGTTGGGACAACAGGCATAAGCCAGGACTGTCCCAGGAAACCTGGAGTATAGGGCCATTTTACCAGTGGAGACTATTTCAATCATCTGTATTCACCAAGTGAAGACCCGTGGTACTACCTATACTAGGGAAATGGTGGTTAGTTTTAGTTGAATGAACTGGCTTAATCAATCAGTCTTAACCCTTGAATGGTAATTTGGTTGGTCATATTACTTTGATCTTTGGATTCATGTAGTAGAGGTACAGTACAGTAACCCCCCCGTTATCCACAGTTTTGCTTTCCATGGTTTCACTTACCCATGATCAGCCAAAATCTGAAAATATTAAATGGAAAATTCCAAAATATACAATTTATGTGTTTTAAATTGTATGTTGTTCTGAGTAGCATGATGAAATCTCTTGTCATCCTACTTTGTGCCACCCAGTATGTGAATCGTCTCTTTGTCAAGCGTATCCATGCTATACACACTCCCTGCCCATTCGTCACTTAGTAGCCAACTTAGTTATCAGATCAGCTGTCACCATATAGCAGTGCTTGTGTTGAAGTAACCCTCATTTTACTTAATCTCACCCCAAAGTACAAGATTAGTGATGCTAGTAATTCACATATGCCAAAGAGGAGGTGTAAAGTGCTTCCTTTAAATGAAAAGGTAAAAGATCTCAACTTAATAAGTAAAGACAAAAAATCATGCTGATGTGGCTAAGATTTATGGTAAGAACAAATTCTGTCCATGAAATTGTGAACAGTATATTGTTATAACCATTCTATTTTATTAAAATAATTAGTTATTGTTAATCTCTTACTGTACCTAATCTGTAAATTAAACTTTATCATAGGTGTGTATATATAGTATAGGAAAAGGCATAGTATATCTAGGGTTTGGTACCATCCATGGTTTCAGGCATCCACTGGGGGTCTTGGAGTGTATCCTCTAAGGATAACAGGGACTACTATGTGCCCTATTCAAGCCTTGTAGACATATATGTATTATTATTTTTTTAATCAACATTTTATTATGAAAACTTGTAAACACTCAACAGTGTTGAAAGACTTTTACAGCAAACACCAGTGTAACCCCCACCTAGATTCTTCCTATTAATATTTTACTATAATTGCATAATACATACCTGTCCATCCATCCCTCTATCCATCAGTCCATCTTATTTTTGGTGCATTTCAAAGTTAAATTTCAGACCTCAGTTTACTTCCCCCAAATACTTCAGCATATGCATATCATTAATTAGAGCTTGCTGTTTGTCTATAGTTTTTTCTTTTGAGGTTAAATTCATAATAAAATTCACAAATCTTGTGTTTATTTGTTGAGCTTTGATAAATGTAAACACATCTGTTTAACTCAACCCCCTATGAAGATATAGAACATTGCCACTACTTCAAAAGGTTTCTTCATGCCACTTTTCCATCAACCCCCCCCACATTTATCTCCCCAGAAGTGACCACCGTTTTGATTATTTTCTACTGCAGATTAGTTTGCGTGTTCTAAAACGTCATATAAATAGAATCATACAGTATGTACAACCTTTTATGTGAGGCTTCTTTTACTCAGCATAACGTTTTCGAGATTCATCCATGTGGGTGCATGTGTCAGTAATCTTTTATTATATGAATATACCACAGTTTGTTTATTCTTCTATTATGCATACCTGGGCTGTTTCTAGTTTTTGGCTATTATAAATAAAACTGTTAAGAACATACTTAAACATATGCACACACATAAGAGGCTAAAAAATTAAATCTTTAGTAGGGCAGCCGTATCACAACTAAAAATTCTGTTGGTATGCAAAAACAGGAGAATAGTAGCTGTTGGTAGACAATTAGCAGTCTTTGCCATGGGTAAAGACAAGTTAAGACATTGTAAAACTTTCCCATAGTTAGACAAATAGTGAGAGACTAAGGTCTTTTTGATTCTAGAGCCCTTGTCTTAACCTTTACTTTGTAATCAATAGTTCTCAAAATGTGGTTCCCAAAACAGCATTATGAGCATAATCTAGAAGTTTGTTAGAAATAGAAATCTCAAAATCTACCCCAAACCTACTGAAACAGAAACTGGAAAACAGTGTCCACCAAGTTGTATTTTAACAAGCCCTCTGGGTGATTCTGATGCTTGGTCAAGTTTGAGAATTATTGCTTTATGCCATTTATGGTGCTGAAGTGTTAGCATGAATTTATATGAGTGATCACATAGTATAAAATTAAGGCATAATCAGAGATTGTGCCAACAAGGATGGCAGGAAGAATCTTTCTATTGGTTGTACTTTGTAGGTCTAATTATATTGTTTAAACAATTATGTAAGGTACTCATCAACTGAATTTATTAATATTACTCTTTTTCCTACAAAATGTTATAAACATTTTTCATGACTTAGATTTTGTATAATATGTATTATACTTTATATCAATTGCTTCTATATTTGTAGATTAATATCTTAGCTGTTTGGGTTGAAAATAAATTATTTAGTCATTCTCCTTACCTGGTTGAATCAGAAGATTAACCTATCTGATTTGAAAGGCTAATTATGTATATATCAAGGAATATTTTGGCCAGGTTTAAGAGGATTACCGTTATCAAAGTGACTAGCAAACTTTTCTATTTCAATTTAGGTATATAAAAAAACTTACTTATTCTTAAAGGCTCTTTACAGGAAATAAGAATGTAATTTAAACAAATTTTAGGTTTCAGTATTCAAGCATACCTCAGAGAGTTTGTAAGTTTTGTTACAGACTGCTGCAATAAAGTGAATATTGCAGTAAAGCAAGTCACACAAATTTTTTGTTTACTAGTGTTTATAAATGTTATGTTTATAGTATACTGCAGCCTGTTAAGTGTGCAATAGTATTATTATACAAACTGTATGAAAATTGTATATACCTTAATTTAAAAATATTTTTTTAAATAAAAAATGCTAATGATCATTTGAACCTTCAGTGAGTTGTAATCTTTTTGCTGATGGAGGATCTTGCCTTGATGTTGATGGCTGCTGACTGATTAGGGTGGCGGTTGCTAAAGCTTAAGATGGCTGTGGCAATTTCTTAGAATAAGACAGCAATGAAGTTGGCCACATTGATTGACTCTTCCTTTCATGAAGGATTTGTCTGTAGCATGTGATGCTGTTTGATAGCATTTTACCCACAATGGAACCTCTTTCAAAATTGGAGTCAGTCCTATAAAACCCTGTGGTTGCTTTATCTGTTAAGTTTATATAATATTCTAAATCCCTTATCATCATTTCAATAATATTCACAGCATCTTCACCCACAGTAGATTCCATCTCAATAAACCACTTTCTTTGCTCATTCGTAAGAAGCAACTCCTCATCCCTTCAAGTTTTATCACGAGATTGCAGCAATTCAGTCACATCTTCAGGTTCCACTTCCAATTCTATTTCTCTTGCAGCTTCCACCACAGCTGTTGTTACTGCCTCCACTGAAGTCTCAAACCCATCAGAGTCATCCGTGAGGGTTGGAATTAACTTCTTCCAAACTCCTGTTCATGTTGATATTTTGACCTCCTTTCATGAGTCACAGATGTTCTTAATGGCATCTAGAGCAGTGAATTCTTTTTTTTAATTTTTTTTTTTTTGAGACAGAGTCTCACTCTGTTGCCCTGGCTAGAGTGCCGTGGCGTCAGCCTAGCTCACAGAAACCTCAAACTCCTGGGCTCAGGCGATCCTCCTGCCTCAGCCTCCCGAGTAGCTGGGACTACAGGCATGTGCCACCATGACCAGCTAATTTTTCTATATATATTTTTTTAGCTGGCCAATTTATTTCTCTCTATTTAGGGTAGAGACAGGGTCTCACTCTTGCTCAGGCTGGTTTCGAACTCCCGACCTTGAGTGATCCGCCCGCCTCGGCCTCCCAGAGTGCTAGGATTACAGGTGTGACCGCGCCTGGCCTAGAGCAGTGAATTCTTTCCAAAGGGTTTTCAATTGACTTTTCCCAGATCCATAGAGGAATCACTATTTATGGCAGCTATAGCCTTACAATATGTATTTCTTAAATAATATGACTTGAAAGTCAAAATTAGTCCTTGATCTGTGGGCTGCAAAATAGATGTTGTGTTAAAAACACATTAATCTTGTATATATCTTGTGTGAAAAAACATTAATCTTGTATATCCCCATCAGAGCCTTTGGGTGACGAGTTGCATTGTCAATGAGTAATATTTTGAAAGGAATCTTTTTTTCTGAGCAGTAGGTGTCAACAGTTGGTCATGTTCAGTAAACCATGCTGTAAACAGATGTACTGTCACCAGGGCTTTGTTGTTCCTTTTATAGAGCACAGGCAAAGTAGATTTAGCATAATTCTTAAGGGGCCTAAGAGTTTCAAAATGGTAAATGAGCTGTGGGTTCCACTTAAAGTCACTAGCCACATTGGCCCCTAACAAGAGAGTCAGCCAATGCTTTGAAGCTTGGCATTGACTTTTCCTCTCTAGCTATGAAAGTCCTAGATGGCATCTTCTTCTAATAGAATGTAAGGTGGTTTTGTATCCATTGAAAATCTGTTGTTGAGGGTATCTACCTTAATTAATGATCTTAGCTAGATCTTCTGGATAACTTGCTGCAACTTCTGCATCAGCACTTGCTGCCATCTTGTACTTTGATGTTTTGGGATAGCTTCTTTTCTTAAATCTAATGAACCAACCTCTGCCACCTTCAGACTTTTCTTCTGCAGCTTTCTCACCTCTCTTAGCCCTCACTGAATTGAAGAGAATTAGGGTCTTGCTCTGGATTAGGCTTTGGCTTAAGGGAATGTTGTAGATGGTTTGATCTTTTATCCACACCACTCAAACTTTCTGCATATCAGCAATAAGGCTGTTTTCCTTTCTTATCATTCATGTGTACACTGGAGTAGCACTTTTAATTTCCTTCAAGAACATTTCCTTTGCTTTCACAACTTGGCTAACTGTTTGGCACAAGAAGCCTAGCTTTTGGCCTGCCTGGGTCTTTTTGACCTGCCTTCCTCACCAAACTTAATCATGTCTAGCTTTTGATTTAAAGTGAGAGATATGCAACTCTTTCTTTCTCTTGAACACTTAGAGGCCATTTAAGATTATTAATTGACCTAATTTCAGTACTGTTGTGTCTCAGGGAATAGGGAGGCCCGAGGAGAGGAAGAGAGACAGGGGAGCAGTCAGAACATACAATATCCATTAAGTTTGCTGTCTTTATTTATTTTGGGACATGGTTCATGGTGCCCCAAAATAATTTCAATAGTAACATCAAAGATCACTCATCATAGATCACCATAACAGATATAACAATAATGAAAATATTTGAAATATTGCCAGAATTATCATAATGTGACACAGACATGAAGTGAGCACATACTGTTGGGAAAATGGTGCTGATAGACGTGCTCGACACAGGGTTGCCACGTACCTTTAGTTTGTAAGAAAAAACAAAACTGCAATATCTGCGAAGCATAATAAAACAGTGCAGTAAAATGAGGTATGTTTACCTTCTTTATTTTTTTAAAAGTTGTGTAATCTACTTTTTATTTAAACTTCAATTTAAAAGTGTTAGAAATTTAAAATACTAGATACGGCAGTAACTATATCTTTTCCTGTTTATTCATAGGTTAAAAGAAGAAATAAGCTCTTTTCTGCCTCTTTTTTGTTTTCTTCCCTTCTCAAATAGCTTCTCAGTTTAGGGTAAATTAGTCTACACTCACAATGGTTTAGAGTTTAGTGGTTCCTAAATATATTTTGAATCAACCCACTGTTCTCCACAGTTTCTACTATTACATTCTAAACCTCCATGTGGTTTTCTGGTAATCCATTCTTTTCTCTTTTTTTTTGGTAAGACAAGAATCTCACTCCGTCGCTCCGGCTAGAGTGCCGTGGTGTCATCATAGCTCACTGTAACCTCAAACTCCTGGGCTCAAGCGATCCTCCTGCCTCAGCCTCCTGAGTAGGTGGGACTACAGATGGGTGCCACCATGCTTGGCTAATTTTTTCTATTTTTAGTAGAGATGGGGTCTCACTCTTCCTTAGGCTGGTCTTGAACTCTTGACCTCCCACTTTGGCTTCCTAGAGTGCTAAGATTATAGTTGTGAGCCTCTGTGCCTGGCCTGATAATCCATTCTTGTTCCCCTCATTTTATTTTTCATTGTAGCTAGAATGATTTTCAAAATAGGAAATTCGATCATGGTATTAACTCTCTTTAAAATCCTTTAATGAATCATTTCCTTTACCTTATAAAACCTTCCAAGGTCTGAGCCTTTGATACTCTTTCCAGTTTCTTTCATTCTTCCCTGTATCAGTTATCTGTTGCCACAATAATGCTGTAAAAACCACAAAATCATAGTAGCATGCCACAGTAGGTATTTATTGTGCAAGTGTTGGGGTCAGCTGGAAGTCAGGAAGCTCTCCTGACTTTAGCTGGGTTCAACCACATACCTGGCACAGAGACAGCTCAGTTCTTCTCCATATGACTCTCATCCTCTAGCAGACTAGCCTGCTATGGTCCCATGAAATTGTCAGAGTATCAACAGAGCAAGCCCCAGTGTACAAATCCATTTCAGGCTTTTGCAGCATGTCTGCTGACATCTCATTGGCCAAAACAAATCACATTGTTGAGCCCAGCATGGGGGTAGGGCAGGTCACCTTACCCATAGAATGAGGGCTGTGTGGTTACATGGCAAAGAGCAAGACTACAAGAAAGGGTAAAGAATTGGGGCCACCGTTGCATTAACTACACACTCCATCCAGCCTCTTACCCGCAGCCCTAAACCTACACGTGCAGCTTGTGTTTTGGCAGTGCTGAACTTCTTGCTTCAGCAGTACTGAACTTCTTACAGCCTTCTGTGGCTATCACAGTTTTGTACACATATGAGTTTTTTTGCCTAGTACTTTTACCTCTGCCCCCTCTCATCCTCCCAAGGGCACATTCATGGTGGATCTCAGAGCTACTGCTAACTATCCTCTAAATCAGTAACAAGTTCATCCTTTCTCCCTTTGTAGAAAACTATGAACAAGTATTTCATTTTACAATAAAATGTATAACTAAATAAGGTATCTTTTTACTTGCTATTTTCATGTCTGAATTTATGTCAGTGATATGACCATTTTATCTACAATACTTAGACATAACATGGAAGTTACTTAATGAGGACTTGGGGAAGTATTTAAAAAAATTTTAATGAACCAACATTTGGAATAACTATAAGAAATTATCAAAAATCTCAATTATATTCAGTCTTTTAACTAATAATTTTACTTCTAGAAATTTATTTTTACTTCTAGAATTTTTTTCATTAACTCATGAAATATTTGTAGGGTTCTTACTATGTTTCAGCCACTATTTCAGGTACCAGGGATATAACAGTGAATTAAGCACACTGAAATCTCTGGTTCATAGAACTTAACTTGTAGTGAGGGGAAGATAGACTAAGAAAAAAAACAAAAACCCAAAATCGAAAACCTAATAAACATGTAAACTATGTGGAGTGGTAAGGTTTGTGTAATCAGGAAAGGAGAACTAGGGTGCCTGTGGTATTGGGGTGAATTATTCATTAGGAAGACAGGAGGGCCCCTCACTAAGTAGGGGACGTTTGAGGTGAAGGGCAAGCCATGTGAAAACTACTAGATGTTCACAAAGATGTGTGTTAGGAAAATCCTTATCTTGTTGTTACTTATGATAGTGGAAAATAAGAAACAGCCTGTTCCAGCAAGAGAGAAATGGGTAAATTATGGTACATCTATATGAGAACACTATGCTATCTTTAAAAATTGTTATAGAAAAATATTTAGACATGAGAAAATACTCACTACACACGCACAAAGTTAAAACAACTTATACTGTATGAGGCCAAGTATATAAAAGGAAAAAAGTGTAGGTAACTATATATATAAAGTTTACAAATTAGAAAATGTGCCACCGGGGTTATAAAAATGATGATTTCTAGGTGATTTATATTTTGTTATTATTTTCTGTAGTCTTCTATTATTCTACAATGAGTGTATACTGCTTTTATGGAAGAAAAAGAGCTTCCCAAATAATGAATTTACCATCAGCAAAATCCCTCTTGAGTTGTGTGTATTCTAGTGGACTATTTTATTGACATGGTTGTAAGATTTGATCTTAGGTGGTATCTAGGGTCTCATTTTCATATTCAACTTGTTTTACAGGTTTGGTGTTTATGTTCCCCTCTGCTGTTTTCATCAAGACAGTAGAGCTCACCTTCTTCTCACAGACTATAACTATGTGGTTCAGCACCAGGTGGTAGAGGAAAGTGCCTCAACTGTGGGTGGCTTGGCCAAATCCAAAGACTTTCTCTCCTTATTGCTGGAGTCTCTAAAAGAACAATTTAATAATGCCACGCCCATCCCCACTCACAGCTGCCCCTTATCTCCAGACCTCATTCGCAATGAAGTAGAATGTCTAAAAGCAGATTTCAACCACAGAATCAAAGAAGTTCTCTTCAACTCCCTCTTCAGTGCCTACTATGTTGCATTTCTCCCCCTGTGTTTTGTGAAGGTATGTGGTTACCTTGCTTTTATGTACTGCCTGGATTTGTGTGTGAATTATATAAACTGGGTATTTCTTGTTTAATCCCCCTTTTCTCTGTCTCCCCTTTGGCAGCCTGGATGGTGGAGTTCGGCTGCATCTGGAGTGCACTAATACCGCTCCTGGTTGGTGGATAGGTATTTCTGTATATGTGATGCACCCGTAGTGGTCCCCCCATTTTTTCTTTTATTTCTTTTTCTTTTCTCTTTTTTTAAAAGTATTTTTTAGTTTCTGGGGAAAATTAAAATGTACTTGTAATAGAATCAGTACCTAGTAACTTTAAAAGGACCAAGGTTTCAACAGAATTCAGCCTACTGTGGTTGACATTAACATGGTTATCAGGAGTTTCCTTGAATTTAAACTAACCTTTATCTAAACTTCAATTTACTTCAATAGAAATGAAAAATGATCTGGATGTCACTTGGGCCCAGACTCTTTTGGGACATTTTAGTGCCCTTCTTTCACCCATTCAGAAACACTTCTGCAGCCGGAGTGGTCCTTCAGAGAGCACTCAGTTCTTCTAGAAAGAAAATACTTAAAATATAATTGCCTCTCCCTCCCAGCCCTAACTCATACGGCCAGAGAGTCAGGTTGAAGGATTTTGGAGGACTCTGCTCTTGAACTTTCTGCACGGACAGCAGGACAACCAGTGCATGTGTGACTCAGTGTGGCATTTGTCTGCAGGGCGTATGTACACGCACCCATTCCTGTGTCTGTTTGCCAATGCATGGATCATTTCTCTCTCTTCTGATCTCTTCCAGAGTACCCAGTACTATGACATGCGCTGGTCATGCGAGCACCTCATTATGGTGTGGATCAATGCTTTTGTCATGCTCACCACCCAACTGCTGCCATCCAAATACTGTGATTTGCTACATAAATCAGCTGCTCACCTGGGCAAGTGGCAGAAGCTTGAACATGGGTCCTACAGCAATGCTCCACAACACATGTGAGTAGGATAGAGGGTAAAACCATGTAACATTTTTCTACATGCCGCTGATCATGTTTATTTGCTCTTTATGTCATTCTTGGCTTTGAACATTTAATTTTTAGTTTTTGTCTACATGGATGCTTGTCATCATGCTAAACCGAACACGGGATATTAACTCATTTCCACCACCATCCCCAGCCCTTCCTTAAATGCCGTCTACTTTTCAGCTGCCCAGTCACTTTAGTGTATATAATTTATCTACCAGGCTGTACCCTTGGAATTCTCTTTAAGTCTTACTCCTTTGCCCAAATTCAAAGAGTCATGATATATTTTTAATTTTGAATTCTTTTTAGAACACTTTAATATTTGTTTTCTCATCTTCTTTTCCACAGCTACGTAGTTGCTAGCAACTCATCTCACACTTAGACAGCTGGAATTTGCTTCTTTCATTTTTTTCTTTCTAATGCAGATTTATTTTAGTAAGTTTTCTTGCCTATACTTTTTACTATTTTTTTCTTTTCTTTCTAAACTCTCTACTGAATATTCCCTGCTTCTCCCATATTTAAATGAAAACTGTCCTGACTGTGAGTTCTTTCTAAGTATTCCTCTTATATCCCCCTTATCAGTCATTTCTCTGCATGGCCTATTATCCAAAAGAGCTAACTTTAGAACCCTTATGTTCTCTCACTTCTGAGCCTGTCATCATACCTTTCTGTCAGACCTGGACCATCTTCATCTTCCCCCCTTTTATAATTTGAACATTTCACAAATTTCATCCCCTAGAAATTTTTTCCTAATTAAGTGGGACAGATTGAGGTGACCTTCCCTTCCCCTCTCCCCCTCAGAGTTCTCCCTTCAATTATCTGCCTTGATGTCTGATACAGATTAGCACAGGCCTTCAAGCCCAGGAACTGAAAGAGATTGGGCCAGGCTGAAAAGAAACCCGACTGTGGGCAAAGGACAGATTTCAATAAAAATTGAAAATACAATCCACAGTACTAGTACTGTACATCTTCAGGCTACTGATGGCACATGGCCATGAGGTGTATCATCACTTTAATGCTGGTAAGTGTGAGCAAGGCCGGTGGAACATTTTCTGAACTGGGAAAGCTTCAGGGTGCTAGAATTTTTTTTTTTTTTTTTAAAATATCTAAACTACTGTCCCAGTTCTTACCCTAGGAAACTAACCTTTCAAAATGAGGAAGAGATGAATTAACTTAGATTTTTTTTAAAAGTTTAACCTGAAGATCCCCAACCCTACCCCAACTCCATTACATTGACGCTGGAAAGAATGAAGCTGCCTCTTCCTTAACTTCTTTTCCCTAGAGAAACCTTGTAAAAATAAACCAAGAAAGCGGTAAAAAGAAAAGTCTGTATATGTTGTGTTTCTCTGTGTTCTGCTGTACACCTTCTCACATTTGTGAGGTATTTGAATTACGGGCTAAGCAAACTGATTTTTTGTCGCTTTGGGGGATATAATTCTACTAGTTTGACAATGTGTTAATTTCTCCATTACTCTTATTGCCATCAGCTTTCTCTTCTTGTTTATTCCCTCTTGCATTTCTGCCAGTGGACTCTGCTTACTTGGGATGATGATGACAGTCCACCTGCTTATACTCTGTTTTCTGGCTCATTAGGTGCCTTACTTACGCATTTATATCTGCTCATTCTTCTAAGTCTCTTAAGTCTTCAACACTGAGTTAACTGTATCACTCTGTACCATATAGCAATAAAGTTATAATAACGAATCCTTTCTAACTATTTCTAGTTTGGCCATGGAATTACTATATTTTCAGAATTCAGACAGATGAAGCCTTGAATACTTAATCCGTTCCATAGAAATACCGCTGGCCTTGCCAGACACTATCTTGTCTGTAATTGCCAATATGCTAACATTGCATTTCTTTTTCCCTTAGTTGGTCAGAAAATACAATATGGCCTCAAGGGGTGCTGGTGCGGCACAGCAGATGTTTATATAGAGCCATGGGGCCTTACAACGTGGCAGTGCCTTCAGATGTATCCCATGCCCGCTTTTATGCAAGTACCGCTTATTTATTTTCAAACATAAGCATAGGGGTAAGTGTTAGGAGGCCAGTCTATGTGTAAGCACCTAGCACAGTGTGTAGCACATATTAGGAAATTAATACATGGTAATTATTCCTACTACTGTTAACAGTGGCCCCTGTCCTTTGGAAATGTCTTCTGAAAGGCAGTTGGAAGGTCATATGCCGTTATTTCCAGTTACAATAGCTTGGCTGATTTATGTAGTTAGATTGGAATTTGTTGAATCTAGTATTATGTGAAACAAGTAGGCAATTATTTAAGACTTCCTTTTTTATCTTACAATTTTTATTTTGCAATAGTTTGGTTTAGTGGTATCTTTAAAGTATATAGTATCTGTGTGTCCATAAGTGATATTTCCTATAGTAATAGTGTGACTTTACTTTTTGGTATTTGTTATATTATTATCTCCTTAAAATATCTTAACTTCCCTTTGGAAGACAGTCAAATGCCATGATCTGTGGCTAACTTTTACCTGGATTAAAAGGAAAAAAGCTTAAAAGTTGAAAAAGGAAAAAGCAACAGATACAGATAAATCCAGCTTCTTTCCCATTTGAACTCATGCCTTGGGTTATATTCTATTTGGTCTTTCAGTTTTCCAGAAATTCTGGCTGTAGGAGGCAGAAATATTTACTTACAAAGGAAAGGCCAGCAGACCACTGGGAGGGGGAAAGAGAAGGTGCATCTAGGGAGCTGTTCTTAGTAAAAATGCCCATAGTGCAGTGTATTGTCTTTAAATAGAGATCATATTCTTAAAAAACAATTGGATGTCTTTTTCTTTTTTTTTTAAATACTTACATCCTTTTTTCTCTCTCTAGCCTTCCCAGTTCATTTGTGAGGGTTCCTGGTTCTGCAGGTGTTTGTTACTAAGGGACCTTTCAGTTAAATACTGGGAACTTGCTGATGTTTGTAAATACCATGGTGAGGGAAGGTGGGGCAGGTTGGGGATTGGGAAAAACATGGGAGGGAAAGGCTCTTGAATGAGAAAGCTACAAGCATCTCCTTGACTCCAGTGGAATTGCCTTAATATGGGAGTGGACTTAAGTCACAACTACGCAAGCATTTGATTTCTACATAGAATATTTAATTCAGCCAGCTGAATTCTCTAGATCATGAATAACTTCTGTTGGTCCTTGAAACCTGTAATAGGTTGCAGTCCCTTGAAACCTGTAATAGCCAGATATTTCATTAGAATTTTCTGCTTGAAAAATAAGTATTTTCCCTGCTAGCTTTGGACAGCTGAAGAATCAGGTGAAATCTATAGAAGAAAGATTAGGCAAGTTAACTTATTACTGATTTTGTATGACGAGATAGATAGTTAAATAAGTGCTTTTCAAGGTGGTCCTTGGGCCACCTGCATATAAATCACCTGGCCCACTCTTTAAAAACAATGATTTAGGGCTCCCATCCCTGCCTTCTGAACCAGAATCTCTACATTATCCCAGGAATTTATAGCATTTGCATATTTGGAAATGATTCTTAGGCACACTGAAATCTGAGAACACTCATTTAAAATGTGCCTTTTACCTATAGCTGTTAGACTCTGGGGTAAACATTTTCTTCCTGCTGAACCGGGGTACCTTTCAGAGCTGTCATGTTAATTTGGCTTCATTCTCAGATGTAAGCTCTGAGATCTAAATTCCATCTAAATTAGTTCTTTTAGATCTGAAACACTACCATTATTGCAATTTGTCTTCATCTACATTTAGTACTGGTTAAGCTGAATGGTTAGGTAATGTACCTTTGCAACCTATGGCCTATATCTTATATTCATAATACCTTTTTATTAGTAAACCAGGATTTAGCCTCTTAGAATGAAGAATTTGGTGGGAGTGAAAATAGTAAGCCCTGTTTTTAGTCCAAGTCTAATTCTGACTCATTTTTCCTTCCTTCCTCCTTATTCTGTCTTCATGCACCCTACTTCTCAATATATAATATAAATAATAAATAACCAGCAGAAGTATGTGGTGTAGAGGATTTTGGTCAGTGACCATGGTGGGTAAAGAGTTTAAGGACAAATTAAGAAACTATTTTATTGATATTCAACTTGTAACTTCCCTTTTTCCCCAAACTTGTCTAATTTTGGTGTTTATGTCTTCACCCACAAGCTAAGAATGGTTTTTACAGTATTAAATGGTTACATTTTAAGTGCTTAAGTACGTAGCCACATGATATCCTCAATTTTTGCCTCTTGCAAAGCCTAAAATGTTTCCCATTTGGTCCTTTATCCAACCTATGTCTTAGATAAATATACTTTTGGTTATCTTAAATAAAATATATATCTGAGATATAGTATAAGAAAAATCTTTTTAGGCAGTGTTCTTTTGGTTATAATCTCTTTTTATTTCTTAGGGACATTGAAATAAAATTTATTTCATCCTTCCTTTAGCAAAAAGGAAAAAGTTTGGATCTCTACAGAAAGAAATATCCTGATTGATATTCAATGAGCAAATCTACTTGTTATTGCATGTAGGAACCTATAAATACGAAATTATGAAAAAAAATGAATGCAAGAATAACTACAGTTTTTTCTACAAAATAATGTTTTGCTTTTTAACTTCCTTACAGTTTCTGTTTCATCGACCATTAAGGCTGTTAAATCTGCTTATCCTTATTGAGGGCAGTGTCGTCTTCTACCAGCTGTATTCCCTGCTGCGGTCGGAGAAGTGGAACCACACACTTTCCATGGCTCTCATCCTCTTCTGCAACTACTATGTTTTATTTAAGCTCCTCCGGGACAGAATAGTATTAGGCAGGGCATACTCTTACCCACTCAACAGTTACGAACTGAAGGCAAACTAAGCTGCCTCTCAACAATGAGGGAGAACTCAGATAAAAATATTTTCATACTTCTATTTTTTCTTGCGATTTTTATAAATATTTAAGATATTTTATATTTTGTATACTATTATGTTTTGAAAGTCTGGAAGGGTAAGGGATATTAAATGTATCCATAAACAAGGTGATGTGATCTTTCATGTGTTAGTATATTTGAATAATATACATATGAGAGGTATGCCTCTCCAGTAAAGAGATTCATTTGTTTGTATGGCTCTGGAATAACTCATTCCTTTATGAACACATCTCATATATTACTTGACACAGTACCTTTGGTGTATATGCTTTCCTTCCAGTTCTTCTCATGATCTTCAGCTCTCAGCTGGCCTCTAATCATTGCTACAGAAAGGCAGATCAGTGGAGTTGCCTGCCAGCGCCCATTCTCTTTTAATCCAGCAGGCTAGTAGCATTGAAATACATAGAGAAAAGAGTTGGTTAAAGTCCTGAGTGAGATTCTGTTTATTGCCTAGGAGGAAGCATTTCTGAGATAGGGTCTCAGCTGGTCTCTTCTACCCTGTGACCTGTAAATATACTCTTGCATAAGCTACTGTTCTGAAACTCAGGGTTTTGCTGTCAGTTTTCCTTTTTTTTCATTTCTTTCATTTCCAGAGTTTTTCCTTTTTTACTCTTAGTTATTTGAAGTAATACTTGGTAAGACAGAAAGTCTTTGGAGTGCCTACACTCATGAAGGAGATGGTATATAGCTGGATTAATCGGAGAATCTGAGTGGAAAGGCCATGTGGTCTAGAGAATATAAGCAGGTTGAAAATACCAAGTAACTGGGAGAATGGGCAAGTCCTCAGCTAAACATTCTCAGATGCAGTAATAACTGCAACCTACCTACAATGGCATTATGTTTGGAGTTATGAGAAGTAAAATGTAAGAGTTTATCACCTTGTCTTCAGAGAATTTAATCTATATCCAAAATGTGTTTTAAATTTCATATTCCAGAATCTTCATGTTTATGAGCATTTACCCTTTAAGTTATCATTCTTGGGAGGTGATATACTTAGGCCATTGATGTCACTAATCATATAAACTTCCAAGGCCTTGTCTTGGAGAGCCTAAAATATATTGTCATATGTTTTCTGTGCTGGGTTTGGTTTTTTACACTGTGAATCTTGTGGTGAGACAAAACATGAGTTATGAAGTAAAAAGACCAACGACGTAGTTTATAAACTGGCTCTGAAAGCAATTCTTGCAGAAGAGTTCCCAAAAGATTTTCAGCAAAGGAAGCATTATGAGGTGTAGGTGTATATGTACCTACACAAGGTGATGACTTTTATGTTTATATTAACCATTGTTGTCTTAACTATTTTGATGTGTATACTTTTTTTTTTAAAAGTTACATTATTCAGCATTCAGTCTGAGTCTGTTCAACCATTCAACAAATATATATTGACCACCAGGCACTATATTAGGCATTAGGGATACAGCAGTGACTAAGAAATGCAAAGATCCTACCCACACACAGCTTACAATGGTTGGGGGGGTAGGGGCGGGGCACAGGTGGTATAGAACATGCAGTAAATTTATGTATAATATGTTTCCTGGTAGTAGTGATATATACAGTAAATAGAAAACATGACAAAACAAAGAGGAATGCAACTGCCATCTATGAGGAGATGATTTTTGAGTAAAGGTCAGACAAAGCAAGAGTCATACAAATAGCTTTGCGGAGGATCCCTCTTACTGTGGCAGCAAGGACAGTACCTTGAGGTGAGAACAAGTTGGTATATTAGAAGAATAGCAAGAAAACCTGTGTATTAGGTTGGTTGCTTTTCTTAAAGTGGATCAGCCTAACTATGGAGGTCACTGAGGTAGAGGGAAGGTAGGAAAGCTACGATCTCACCAATTTTTCCTTAGGATCTTGAAGATATGCTTCTCTTGGCTAGCTTTTTTTTTTTTTTTTTTTTTAAGAGACAGTGTCTCTTTATGTAGCCCAGGCTGGTCTTAAACTCCTGGCCTCAAGTGATCCTCCTGCCTTGGCCTTCCAATAGCAGGGATTACAGATGCAAGCCACTGCGCCTGACAACTAGCAAATATTTTGTTGAGATTACTCTATAGCTAAGAACAAAATGGGTGGCATAGGCACATAGACATCTCATCAAAATGGCCCCAACTTGGCCCTAGCATTGAAAAGTAGTCCAGATAACCTTGATTGGAGATAATAGAACAACCTTGTAAACTGACATGATGCTTGACCTGTCTTGGTTGACCTTGTCTTGGTTGTATCCTAAGAAAGTAGTACAGGAGGACCAGATGCCAGGTTGGCTAAACAAGTGAATGAATATAAGAAATAAAAATTAATTTTGGCTAATGGAATTGCAGAGATACTCCCCCCACTTCAGATATGGGTGCCTGAGTGGAAAAAACCCTTCAATTCAACATGCTCCTGCTCATTCTAGCTGTTCTTTTTTTTTTTTTGAGACAGAGTCTCACTCTGTTGCCTGGGCTGTAGAGTGCCGTGGCATCAGCCTAGCTCACAGCAACCTCAAACTCCTGGGCTCAAGCAATCGTTCTGCCTCAGCCTCCCAAGTAGCTGGGACTACAGGCATGCGCCACCATGCCTGGCTAATTTTTTACATATATTTTTAGTTGTCCAATTAATTTCTTTCTATTTTTTATAGTAGAGACGGGGTCTCGCTCTTACTCAGGCTGGTCTTGAACTCCTGACCTTGAGCTATCCACCCGCCTCGGCCTCCCAGAGTGCTAGGA
>CAUYRT010023806.1:0-14839 GCA_963574885.1 Lepilemur ruficaudatus
AAATTAAACATAGAATTACCTTATGATCCAGCAATTCCACTTGTAAATATATACCCAAAAGAAATAAAAGGACTCAAACAGATATTTGTACACTCATGTTCATAGCAGCATTATTCACAATAGCCAGAAGGTAGAAACAATCCAAAAGTCCATCAACAGATGAATGAATAAACAAAATAGAGTACAGGCATACAGTGGAATATTATTTTTCAGCCTTAAAAAGGAACAGAATTCTGATGCACACTATCACATGTATCAGCTTAGAAACATGCTAAATGAGATAAACCAGACACAAAAGGACAAATTTTTATCATCCACAGCTATTTTTTGAGAAGGACAAATAGTGTATAATTCCCCTTATATGAGGTACTTAGAATAGTCAAATTCATAGAGAAAGAGAGTAGAACGGTGGCTGCCAGGAACTGGAAGGATGCGGAAATGAGGAGTTATTGTTTAACAGGCACAGTTTCAGTCTGGGAGGATCAAAAGTTCTGGAGATGGATGGTGGTGATGGTGGCACTGGTGTACAGTGTGAATGCACTTAATGCCACTGAACTGTATACTTAAAAATGGTTAAAATGGCAAATTTTATGTTATATATATTTTACCATAATAAAGTAATAAAAATTTATACTTTTAAAATATACACATTTTAAAGTAAAAAATGGCTTCATTTGAAAAAAAATCTGTTAGAAGACTTTAAATTTTAATGCTCTGAGAATTCCTAAGCAACACCAGGTGTTGCATCTCCTTCCTCCCCAAAGAAATCCAAAGAAAAAAATGCACCTAAAAAAGGGGAAGGGATTTTGTTTATATCTCGATTAATTTCATTTTATTATGCTATATACATAACTTTGCTCAGGTAAGATGTAAAAAGGAAAAAAAAAATCAAGCCAAAAGAACTACTATTCATCTGCCTAATAAGCCAGTGGATATATGAATCATAAAATTTTGATTCTATTATTAGGAAAGCAGTATAATTCAAGATAGGTTTTATATTTGCAAGTCTGGGGTTTGTTTTTTTTCTTTTGAGACAGAGTCTTACTCTGCTGCCCAGGCTAGAGTGCCGAGGCTTCAGACTAGCTGACAGCACCCTCAAACTCCTGGGCTCAGGCGATCCTCCTGCCTCAGCCTCCCAAGTAGCTGGGACTACAGGCATGCGCCACCATGCCGGGCTGATTTTTTCTGTCTATTTTTAGTTGGCCAATTAATTTCTTTCTATTTTTAGATAGAGACGGTCTCACTCTTGCTCACGCTGGTTTTGAACTCCTGACCTTGAGCGATCCACCCTCCTCAGCTTCCCAGAATGCTAGGATTACAGGCATGAGCCACCTCGCCTGGCCATGACCTGGCAGTCTTGACTTCGAGCTTTTACTGGTCATGAGTGGTTTCCCTTCATCCACACTGCTGGAAAGAAACCACATGCAGAGACCACATGGAGTGGGAAAGGCCCCAGACACGTGAACCTGGTGGACCCATCCTAGCTAAGAGATCAGTCATTGAGTGAAGATGCTCTCTGGGTTGTTCCAACCTTGTTGTTCCACATTACCTAGAACAGAGACAGGTCTTTTCTAACTGTGCCATATCCAAAATCCTGAGAAATGATAAACTCGTTGCTGTTTTAAGCCTCTAAGTTTTAGAGAGGTTTCTTACTCAGCAATAGATAACCAGAATATTGTCTGACATAACCCGTGTTCTGTGAGGAATAATCCCTACAGTGCTACCTCAGCCTCTGAGAAACAAAGAAAACCCCTCATATACATGTGAAGCCTCTCAGTTTTATCTCAGATCACAGAATTCTAAGAAACTAGAATGTACCCCCACACTCATCCCCATGTGCTGACTTCCTCATTCTGCATCCCTTAGCTCTCCACCCACACATCCTTCTCATTTCAACCTATCGTCTGGCCTAAGCCCTAGCACTGACATTCTGGTTTGCAGGTTATGCTTTTACTGCAGTGTCCTACATGGGGCTGTGTAGGAGGAGGTAGGGATATTGAAGACTTGGCCCTACCCTCTGGCAGATGGGGAAAGCTGACATGGGCCATGGCCTAGCTGCGAGAGACACAGCTCCCCCTCCTATTCCAGGCCAAAAGTGGAAGCAACCCTTCCCTTCCCTCCCCACAGCAAAATTGAGCCTAGGCTGTGAAGTTTCATGTGATTTTACCAACACTGAGGGATAACAAAGGGTTTGCATCCACAAAACACCAATCCCTGCACTAGATATGGCTGCCCCCTGAAGTCCTGGAATCTTGAGGCAGCAAACACTCTTTTTTACTTCCTTAATCTACTCTCTTCTGTGGTTCTTCTTGCTTAGTCTTCAAATATGCTCAAATTATCTTGTCCTTAAAAAACAAACAAAATCTGGCCGGGCGCGGTGTCTCACACCTGTAATCCTAGCACTCTGGGAGGCCGAGGCGGGCAAATCATTTGAGCTCAGGAGTTCGAGACCAGCCTGAGCAAGAGCAAGACCCCCGTCTGTACTATAAATAGAAAGAAATTAGCCAAACAACTAAAAATAGAAAAAAATTAGCCGGGCATGGTGCTGCGTGCCTGTAGTCCCACCTACCCGGAGGCTGAGGCAGGAGGATCCCTTGAGCCCAAGAGTTTGAGGTTGCTGTGAGCTAGGCTGATGCCACGGCACTCTAGCCCGGGCAACAGAGTAAGACTCTGTCTAAAAAAAAAAAAAAAAATCTTACCTGTGAAGGGTAGCATTGCTATCTTCTTTCTTTTTTACCGCTTTTATCAAACGGTCCCCTATGCTTTTTACCTCTGTATGGTGGATTAAAGATGGCTGCAAATTCTCTTAAACTCCTTCCATAGAGAGATGAGGCCTAATTCCCCTACTCCTTGAGTCTGGAGTGGCCTTAGTGATTTGTTTGACAAGTAGACTGTAGTGGAAGTCATGTGCTGGGACTTCTGAGGCTAAGTCATATGAAGTCTTGCAGCTTCCTCCTGAGTGTCTTGGAAACATTTGCTCTGGGAAAAGCCAGCTGCCATAAAATAAGTCCAGATACTCTGAGACTGCCTCGCTGTGGGGAAGCCCACTCCCCAGCCATTCAAGTCTTCCTAGTAGAAGCCCCAGATAATCGTGAAGCATGGGGGTGTCATCCTGCTGAATCCACCCCAAACTGCAGATACATGAGCAAAATAAATGAGTGCTTAAGCCACTAAGTTTTGTGCAGTTTTTTTACATAATGACAAATTACCAGAATATTCTGTAACTTGCTTCCTCCAAGGACAAGAATAAGTCCGTTGAGGTAGATTTGATTAAGAATTTATTAAAAAAAATAAAATAAAATAAAATAAAATAAAAAAAAAGAATTTATTAAGAAGCACTCTGGGAGGCTGAGGCAGGAAGATCGCTTAAGGTCAGGAGTTCGAGACCAGCCTCAGCAAGAGCAAGACCCCGTCTCTACTAAAAATGGAAAAATTAGCTGGGAAAACTAAGAATAGAAAAAATTAGCTGGGTGTGGTGGTGCACTCCTGTAGTCCCAACTACTTGGGAGAATGAGGCAGGAGGATCGCTTGAGCCCTGGCGTTTGAGGTTGCTGTGAGCTAGGCTGATGCCCTGGCACTCTAGCCCGGGCAATAGAGCATGACTTTGTCTCAAAAAAAAAAAAAAAGAATTTATTAAGAATGACAACTAATTGTATATAAATACATAATATACAACTCATCATTTATACATAACACACGGTGGGTTCTAATATTATTATCTAGTAATCCCGCATAGAGGTGTCACTGTAGCCCCTGAATCACCTCTGTTGGACTCTACATACCTTATCCCCATGTCACCTTTTTCTTCACTAATCCTTATCAAGGTGACCATTTCCAAGTCCCAGAAACTTTAGTCTGGTAAAGAATACTCAGCCTTTTTTTTTTTTTTTTTTTTTTTTTGAGACAGAGTCTCACTCTGTTGCCTGGGTTAAAGTGCCGTGGTGTCAGCCCAGCTCACAGAAACCTCAGACTCCTGGGCTCAAGCGATCCTCCTGCCTCAGCCTCCCAAGTAGCTGGGATTACAGGCATGTACCACCATGCCGGGCTAATTTTTTCTATATATTTTTATTTGTCCAGCTAATTTCTATTTTTAGTAGAGATGGGGTCTCTTGCTCAGGCTCGTCTCGAACTCCTGAGCTCAAATGATCCTCCCGCCTCGGCCTCCCAGAGTGCTAGGATTACAGGCGTGAGCCCCCACGCCCAGCCGAATGCTCAATTTTTGATCTGAAATTGCTCTAAGTCCAGATTCTAAATAACAGAGTTCTCACCAACTGCACAACCAAGGGGGTTTGTATTCACTTATATGGTCTATAAGGTCTAAAGGTGCCTCTGCCTGTTGTTTTTTGTTTTTGTTTTTTCACTCAAGAAAGGCATCTCTCTGTGTGGCCCTTTTTCTCTCTCTGATCTCATGTCGTCACTTCCTATATCTTTGCATGTGTTATCTTCGGTCATGGACATGGATGGATTTTACAATCTTTGGCTTGAACTCATGCAGTGTCTTAGGTCAGTTACCCTAGAAGCAGAGCCTTGAAACAGGATTTGAGTGCATAATTTATTGGGAGAGTGCTCTCAAAAGAAACACAGTGAAGGAAGCTGGATAGAGCCTAGAGGGGAGCTGAGCAAGAACATGGTCTTCTCTAGAATGGAGCTTCAGCCTGATCTTGTGGAGAGCCCTGGAGCATGAATTGTATCACAGAGTTGATCCCACCTTGAGGTAAGGGAGCAGCATTTTGTACACATATCTCAGCAGTTAACACTCACGGCAGTATGAAGGATTCAGTAAAGGAAATTTCAGAGGCGTACCAACAGCATGCTTGTTGTATGTATGAGATGTAGGTTAGATTAGTAGATCTAATACATACAACAGATATTTATTGAACACTTTCTATACAGCAAAGATTGGATGCTGCCCTGGTAAGAGCTATCTGATTGGCTGTCTGACCTTCCCCAAGCATCACCAGACCCCATTCTGCATTATTTAAAACGTCAACGTATTTTAGTATGCTAAAGATCTTCTTATACTTTTAGTCTATGTGGAACCAAGTAATTCTCTGATTATAGATGTCAGAATCTCAGCTAACAGATAAAGTACTGTGTTGCCTGTGAAAGAGGTTGATGTTGAAAGTTTGGAACCAATACTACTAGGAGGTTTCTGGATAGGAAAGAAGCTCCATTGGCAGCTGCATTAGGTGGCCCATATGAAGGATAGGTCAGTTTACAAGGACAAGATCACAATAATCCTTGGCAGGCTCTAAGGGAAAGTGTTTAGGGGTCCTTGACCTGTGACCATAGGGTTATCCCTCTGAGCTGTTGGCAGAGCTCCTGGTGGCCTCCACAGACAAGCCCCTCAAGTACAGGGAGTGATCTTTATATCAGCTTAAGGGACAAGACCCAGTATTTGGAAGAGCTCATCAATTTAAAGGCAGGGGACTTGAAATTTCCATCGGATGAGCTAGACTCATTCATTCCTTCTCTCCCAAGTTTCTACAATAGAGAACAAAAATTTTCTCCTGTACCTAGATGAGATATAATGGAAACAATAATATTGTTAAAAGACAAATGGTCTTGCTAAATATGACCATGAAGAGGGACTTCAAATTAGAAGTTCCCAAACTGAAGCCATCCTTTTGGATAAAAGCTCCTGGAATTTCTCATAATTATAGATAATTTATATTAGTTTCCTGTGAATGCCATAACAAATTACCACAAACTTGGTGGCATAAAATTACAGAAATTTAGGAGTCAAGGTGTGCAGAAGTCCTGCTAGTCTGGTCCTTGTTCTGTCTGGGTACCAGCTTCCTTCAGCAGTGCAGGCCACGGTGCCAGAGGCCAAGGGAATGAGAAGGAGTCAACGTGCAGGAATTTTGCAGGTTCGTTGTTCTTAGCAGGACCCGAGGCTAGAAAAGGAGGAGGAAGAAACTGACCTGATCAGTGCCAGAAGCACTTGCATTCAAAGAGAAATAAGCAGGAAAAAAAAGAAAGGAAGAAAATAAAAAGAAGGGAAGGAAGGAAGGTAGGAAGAGAGGCAGACAGATACAAGATGAAACCTCACCTAGTAAGCTTTCCACCCTAACAAAATCCTGTTAAAAAATTGAAGGGAAACCGGAAAATGAGAGTAAACCAAAGCTTGAAGAAAAGGTAAGGAGGAGGAAGAGACAGAGGAGGAGGAAAAAGCAGAAGGAACTTTTAGAGAGAAGCTGATTAGGTTTCTCCAGGAATTTAAAGAAGATATACACAACAGGCATTTAAGCAATGAAGATAAAAATAAACAAATAACAAAGCAATGAAGATATGTTTAGAGAAGTGGATGAAATAGAGGAAATAAGAAGAGTGAGAAACAAACTATAATGATGTGCAGGAAGGTTAAGGGTAGGTTACCTTGATTTTTATTTTAGCTGATGTTAGCAGTGTCGTATAACTTTATTCTTATTAGCATTTTCCCAATATACATTTGTCTATCTTTCCACTTTTAACCTGTTGTTGATAGTGGTTTCCGATGCCTCTCTTGTTATCTGCATCTCATTGTTTATCATATTTTGAACCAATATACATGTCTCTGTCTTTTAAAAGGAGAGCTTTACTCTTTTGTAAAAAAGAGGTTCCTAATAGGATATAAAAGGAAAACAAAAGGTTACTAAGTAATATATAAATATCTTTTTTTTTCCTTTTTTTTTCTAAGAAACAGGATCTCCAGCCTATCACCCAGGCTTGCGTTGAGTGGCACAATAATCACACACTACAGCCTGAAACTCCTGGGCTCAAGGGATCTTCCCACTTCAGCCTCTTGAATAGCTGGGAATACAGGTAGGTGGTCCTGTGCCCAGCGGTGAATATCATATTTTGGAAAGGTAAGAGTACATTTGCATATTGCATATGTGCACATAAAAACTTGTGCTAGATGAAAGACCAAAAGCGCAGTCTCTCAGCGGTGAGATAAATAATGATTTTTTTCTGCCTATTTGGATTTTCCATATTCCTGAAATGAACACACATTATCATTACTAAAAATAACAAAAGTTTTATAACAACAACAACAAAAGTACAGTTCTGGAGAGCAGAAGTCTGAAATGAGAGTGTCTACTGTAGGGCTACACTACTGCTGAAGACTCTGGGGAGCATCCTTCCATGACTGTTCCAGCTTCTGGTGGCCATCAGCGTTCCTTGGCATCCTTGGCTTGTGGCCACAGATCTGATCTCTGCCTCTGTATTCATGTCACCTTCTCCTCTATGTCTGTATTCTCCTGAGTGTGTCAATAACATTCGTTGTTGGACTTAGGGCCTACCCGGATAAGCAAAGATGATCTCCTTATCTCAAAATCCTTAATTAATTACTATTGCAAAGGACTTTTTCCCAAATATGGTAACATTCAGAGGTTCCAGGGATTAGAACACAGACATATCTTTTGGGGGCCAGCATTCAGCTCACTTCACACACTACATAGGAAGTCACTTCATTCAGTTCATTCATTTATGCAACTAATATTTATTGAGTGGCTGCTGTATACCAGGAACTGATCTATATTCTGGGGAGATAAGTAAAAAATGATAACAAAATCACTCTCTTTCCTCACAACATTGGGATGACTACTATCAAAAAACCAGACAATAACAAGTATTGTCAAGGATGTAGAGAATTTGGAAACCTTGTGCCTATTAATGGGAATATAAAATAGTGTACCTACCCAGCAACTTGGGAGCCTGAAGCAGGAGGATTGCTTGAACCCAGGAGCTGGAGGCTGTGGTGAGCTGTGCCACTCCATTCCTACACTCCAGCCTGGGAGACCTCATCTCTTAAAAAAAAAAAAAGATGCAGTCACTATGAAAAATGGTATGGTGGCTCCTCAAATAGAATTATATGATCCAGCTATATCAGTTCTGGGTATATTTCCAAAACAACTGAAAGCAGGATCTTGAAAATATACAATATTAGTATTCTCATGTTCACTGCAGCATCATTCGCAATAGCCAAGAGGTGGAAGCAACTCAGTTGTCTGCCAGCAGATGAATGGATAAACAAAATATGGTATAAATATACAATGGAATATTATTTAGCCTTAAAAAGGAGGGAAATCCTATCACATGCTCGTGTTACAACATGGATGAACCTTGAGGGCATTATGCTACAGGAAATAAGCCAGTCACAAAAAGACAAATACTGAATTATTCCACTTATAGGAGCTAACTAAAGCAGTCAAGGTCATAGAAACAGAGAGTAGAAAGGTGGTTGCCACAGGCTCGGAGGAGGGGGAAATGGGCAGTGGTTATTTAATGAGTATAGAGTTTCAGTTTTACAAGATGTAAAAGTTCTGGTGATCTGTTGCACAATGATGTAAATATACTTAACACTGCTGAACTGTACACTTAAAAATAGTTAAGGTGATATTTTGTATGGCTTTTTTCCTACAATTAGATTTTTTAAATTATTTTTAAAAATCCCTGCCTTCATGCAACAACTAACTCAGTACACATTTTTCCTAATTCTTTGCTCAATAAAGTATGACATACATCCAGGAAAGTAAACATGTATAGACAGTTCAGTGTTCACCAGGTAAACACACCCATGTACTCAGCACCCAGATCAAGAAATATAACATTATCAGGATCTCCCTTGTGCCCTCCCTGTCACTACCTCCACAAGTAATCACTCTGCTGACTTCTTACACCATAGATTAGTTTTGCCAGCTTTTTTTACTTTATGTAAATGGAATCCTACAGTATGGAACCTTTAGTGTTTGGCTTCTTTCACTCAGCGTTACCTTGGTGAGATTCATCCATGTCGTTGTATGTAATTAAGTAATTTATTTTCATTGCTATATCTTCTTGTATTAAAATATATACACCATGATATGACAATTTATTGATCTACTGCTGACGACATTTGAGCAGTTTCCAGCTTGAGGCTACTGTGAATAATGATGTTGTGAACAGTCTAGGAATCTAATACAGGTCTTTTGAAGAACATACATACAGGTTTCTGTTGGGTATATATATTAGAAGTGTGCTGATAGATTTTTGACAACCAGCTCACTGCGGGGAAGCCCTCATGCATAGCATTAGTTGATTTCTATGATGTAAATACTCCCACCATGACCTATTTCAAACTACCAACATGATGTCATTGAATGCAGAATGGGTAAGAGAGACACAGACTCTGCTGTCACAAGCCAGCAGGAACCAGCTCCAGCACTGTGTATGCCTGGGAGGTCTACCAAGAAACAGATGCCAAAACAGAATTAGACACGCGAGAGATTTATTGGGGGAAATGTCTGCGAAGGATAAAGGAGAAAGAAGCAGGAAATGGCAAGGAGAGGACTCAGATGGGAATAAAAATCTGACAGCTGTGAAGGAAGGGGAGAAGCAAGGATTGGTTAGGAAGAATCTCAGACGTCAGTGCAGTTCCAAGAAAGGCTGTCCCAGGCCAGTGGGGAGTCCTGCAGCCAGAGGTGCCAGATGGAGGAGCAGCATCTCCAAGGAACTGACCTGCGGTAGCACAATACAGTGGGAGAGCCTCTCAGCTATGCCTCCCACAGCAGGAGATCTGAGCAATTTCTGATCCATGGAAAGTTGAGGCTAATAAATTGTTGTGGTTGTAAACTGCTAAGTTTGGGGATGATTTGTCTTGTAGCAACGGATAACTAATTTAGGCAACAAGAGTTTGGAAATTACCCTGAACGCACCCAACACCATAGTGGGAGATACTACTACTGAAACAACACGGCAAACCCATGTTCCCGCATTTCCTGCTTTGGCTCACAGAGAAGCCATCTCCTCTCCAAGCTGACTTCAACAAAGCACATTATCCTGACATCACCAGAAGCACCATCTCTGTTTGTAGTACTTGCCCAAGGCCCTGATACAAACTGCTGCTAGGGTTGTGAGCAAGGCCGCTGATGCCTGTGTAGAAGTCCCCGTCTCGTGTTGCTGCCAAAGCCACTGGCACCAACTCCCATTATCTGAGAAGTCACTGGCAGCAATGCAGCCTTTTTTACAGCTTTTTTTTTTTTTTCTTTTTTTGTGAGACAGAGTCTCACTCTGTCATCCAGGTTAGAGTGCTGTGGCATCAGCCTAGCTTATAGCAACCTCAAACTCCTGGGCTCAAGTGATCTTCCTTCCTCAGCCTCCTGAGTAGCTGCGACTACAGGCATGCACCACCACCCCCAGCTAATTTTTTCTATTTTTAGTAGAGATGGGGTCTCCTTCTTGCTCAGGTTGTTTTGCAGCCTTTTTAAAGCTTTTTCTTGCATTCACTTGTACTGTGACTGTGGCAGGAACCCCAAGATAACCGTGTGTACAGAACTAGCTGACCAAATGCCTAGGCTGTAACTAGAGGTGTGGCCCAGATTGCAGTGTTTACCAAGTTAAACAGGCTGACACCAGATCAGAGTATCAAAAATGGCTCAGGGAACAGGAAGAACTTAGTTATGAACCCAAGCAAGCCAGGGCCAAGGGCACTGATTGTGGGCAAGGTTCAAAGAGGACAGAGAGAAAACAGACCTGCAGGAGGTCCATGAGCCAGAGTCCTGGGCTTCGGGCAGCTTTGAGATCTGTGCCTGTGGCCATGATCTGGGTCCCCAGCCATCAGACCCCATCTGCCATATGCATTTCAAGGGAGGCTATAGTTTTTTCTTATGTGGAAAGTTCCCACAGTGTTGCCAGGGGCTCAGATTCTGTTTGATTCTGGCAAGGAAGCTTGAACAATTTTATATTAGTTTAGGTTCTCCCAGAAGAGGGCCCTGAGGCAAGGATTCAAGGTTAACATGGCAATGTGGGATGTCAAGCAGGTAGGGGTGTAAGGAGGTGAGACGGGAAGGGAAGGCAGTCACTACAGGGTGCAATGTCAAGCCAGTTACTACTATAAGCAATTAGACCTGAAGTCCATGGGGGGAACTCTGGAAAATGGTATAGGACACAGAGAGGCAAGGTCACTGGCATATTTTCAGTATTTATACACCAACTCCAGTCACCCATTGTTGAGGGCTACTAGAGGTGAAGGTGTTAATTACTGTGGGGGCCAACACAGAGATTTAGATCCTGGTTAATCAATCTTTTTTGGGCCATTTGGGTCTCCCTTCTGTGAATTGTACATTCATATTGTTTGCCCATTTTTCTATCTAGTTATTTATCTTTTTCTTATTGATTTATATGCATTACTCACATACTCAAATACTAATCTTTTCCTTTATTATATGTGTGGCCAGTTTTCCAGGTTATGGTTCATCTTTGCACTTTCATTACAGTATCAGTCAATAAATAGTTCTTTTTAAAATGTAGATGAATTTATTAATCTGTTTTATTAATCTGTTCTTTGTAGTCCATCTACTTTTTGTGTCCTGTTTAAGAAATCCTTCCCTGTCTTGAGATAACAAAGATGATAATTTACTAGGCATTTAAAGCTTTTATTTTTTACAAACAGTATTTAACCCTCCTGGAAATTATTATATAATGGCGCAATATAGGATTTCAATATTTAATTTTTATCATAGCAAAGTGCCAAACGTACACAAAAGTAGAGAGAATAGTACAATGAATGCAATTAACTTATTTTAGCAAATTAAAACAGTAATAAGCATGTATTATCTCACACAGTTTCTGTGGGTCAGGATTTCAGGAGTGGCTTAGCTCTGGGTGTTCTGGCCCACGGTCTCTTGTGAGGCTGCAGTCAAGTTGTCAGCCTGGGCTGTGGTCATCAGTAGCCTTAACTCAGGCTAAATGATCTGGTCCAAGGTGGCTGATACGTTGTTGGCAGGAGGCACCAATTTCTTGCCCTGTGGACCTGTCCATAGGGTTGCTGGTGTGTGTGCTTCTCCCAGAGCAAACAATCCAAGGCAGAGCAAGGTGGAAGTTCTAAAGTCTCCTATGACCTAGTCTCAGGAGACACAAGATTCCTTCTGTCACATTGTATTCATTAGAAGTGAGTCACTAAGTCCCATCACACTCAAGGGGAGGGAAATTAGGCTCCACTTTTTTAAGAGAGAAATGTTAAAAAGTTAGCAGACATTTTTAAACCAGCACATAATATGGCCAATCTAGTTTCAGCTGTGCCTCAATTCACTCTCCTTTACCAACTGGATTATTTTGAAGAAAATTCCAGATGTCATATTATTTCATGTATAAGTGCTTCAGTATGCATTTCTAAAAGATAAGAACTCTTATAACCATTGTACCATTATCACACAAAAAAGTTAACAACATAACAACAGTTCCTTGATGTTACCAGATGTCCAGGCAGCATTCAAACTTGCCTGCTTTTTTTTTTTTTTTTTCCCCTGGCAGTTTGTATTATACACTTCCGTGTGTAACTGCAGATCCTCTAGGGTCACCTATCTCTTACTGTGCCACTGCTGCCTGGATCAGTCTTGCACAGGCTCTCACCAGCTTCACCCAGCTGTAGCCTGACACTGACTCAGGCCTTCTCTTTAATGCTGTGTTGTCCAGTAGTGTGGAAATAGCTCAGCACCCAGGCACGCCCAACCCAGAAGTGCCAGGGCCTTAACACTTAACATTCCTAGAGGCAAACTTTGACCAATGAGAGATGAGAACTCCCTTTAACTGCTTCCCCCTTTCATCCCCAGATCAACAGTCCTAAAACACACTACATGCAGCTTCTCAGAAGGTTCTATGGGATTAAGGAATCACCCTTAGTGGTGGCCAGCGTGATCATGGGTCCTTGTGTTGGCTTTCCCTGCTGCCCTGTTTTACTCACCATCCCTCACTCCTGTTCCCTGAGACCTCACTCCTCAATAAAGGCTTTGCACGTAGGCTTTTTTTTATTTTTCATATTTTGAGACAGAGTTTTGCTTTGTCTCCCAGGCTGGAGTACAGTGGCATCATCATAGCTCACTGCAACCTCCAGTTCCCAGGCTCAAGAGATCCTTCTGTCTGAGCCTCCCAAGTAGCTGGGACTATAGGCTTGTGCCACCCCACCCAGCTAATTTTTTGTAGAGACAGGGGTCTGGCTATGTTGCTCAGGGTGGTCTCAAACTCTTAGCTTCAAGCAATCTGCCTCAGCCTCCCAAAGTGGTAGGATTATAGGGGTGAGCCACTGTGCTGGCCCTGCACATAGCCTTTGTATCAGGTTATGCTTTCTGGAAAACCCAGACTAAGACACAGTTGGTTCCAAACAAAGTCCACACTTTTAGATCTCTCTAATTTATAGGTTCCATGCTGTCTCCCTTCTTTTCCCGTGCAATTATTTGATAGATAAATTGTATTATTTGTCCTGAGGTGCTTACCACATTCTAGGTTTTGCTGCTCTCTCTTGCTGTGCTGTAGTTTATCATGTTCCTCTGTTCCCTATATTTCCTAAATTTCGGGTTTGAGTTTTGGCAAGAATACTTCATGGGTATTATTTGTGTACTTCCTATTGTATCACATCAGGAGACATATGTCTGTGTTTCTCCCTTTTTGTGATTTTAAGATAGATCAGTAAGTTCAGGGATAGTCATACTGATCCATCCCTTATAAACTTTCCCACCAACCTTTCACCTAATGGCTTTAGCAGCCAAAGACAATCATGTCCTAGAACTGCATTGTCCAATACAATAGCCATTAGCCACATGTCCGTATGTGGCTAATTTATTTAAATTTAAATTAAATCTAAATTTATTTAAATTTAAATTAATGGAGACTAAATAAAATTTAAAATTCAGTTCCTCAGTTCCACTAGCCACATTTTAAGTGCTCAATAGCTATAGCATTACTGTATTGAGCAATGCTAATATTTCCATTAACCCAGGAGGTTCTATTAAAGCTGGCCTAGAACCATACAACATATTTGATGTCTTTTGGTCCATTGCAGTTACTATTATTTTGATGCTCAAATTGTCCCATGCTGTAGGTTGGCTCCTGCAGTAAAATTGTATAATTTTTTTCATTTCTATACAACAAGATGTTTTGGGCTCATCTTGTACATGTTCTGCCCCACACATGGAATCTGACGTTTCTTCAAGTAGCTATGGTTCCTCTTAGAGAAAAATGATATTTAGAGACCACAATCCAGGTGCTAAGTATCCTCATTTCTATTGACTTGGTCATTGTTTTTGAGGGTTTTTTGAGGAAATAAAATCTCTTTTTGTTTTTTCAAATAATCTTAAATTCATATCAATACTCCAAATTCAAACTTGGGATTACAGGTTTCTTGCCCAGTCAGAAATTGCTATTCTTTTACCGTCCATGATTTAGTGAATCTGTCAGTCAGAAACTCCAGCCTCCCTTTCTATAGGAGTAAAAGAAATCCCATGCCATGAGGGAGTTAAGGTGAACTTTGATCAGTGCAAGAGAAGAAATAGGAAGGAACCAGCAAATAATCACCTTTCTCTTTCTCCCCTTAGTGGACCATTCCAAGACATGGTGGATTTTGCATAACTTTTTAAGAAGATTCCCCTGTAACTAAGCAACCAACTATGTTTTCTTGTGAAGTTGTGGGCAGCTCAGGAGTATGCCATCTTGCATTCGCCTTCCTTCCTTCCCCTTGTCCCTAAATTTTGTTGCCCTAGAATTGTGCCTCCCATTAAGGCTCTATCATGAAAACTTTGCCTCCTGCTCTGTTCTCTAGGAAATCCAAGCAAAGACAATTTCCCAGGATCTTCTCCTTCAGAAGAATGAAGAGCTGTGCTGGAATTTAAGAACTTAATAAGCACTTCAAGTGAGTCTTATGATCAGGCAAATAGGCATCCTCAGGCTCAGATCTTGCATCAACAGGAAATGAGCTGATAAAGCTGCACAGAATTCAAAAAGGGAATCCAACCCAGGAACCCTTTAGATGTGGCCATGGAGGACAATGGACAAGAGGGATCAGCACAGACAGCAGCCCAGAGGCAGTGAGACAGACTGACCAAGG
>CAUYRT010023807.1:0-18082 GCA_963574885.1 Lepilemur ruficaudatus
ACTCAAGGTCAGGAGTTCAAAACCAGCCTGAGCAAGAGCGAGACCCCGTCTCTACTAAAAATAGAAAGAAATTAATTGGCCAACTAAAAAATATATAGAAAAAGTTAGCTGGGCATGGTGGCACATGCCTGTAGTCCCAGCCACTTGGGAGGCTGAGGCAGAAGGATTGCTTGAGCCTAGGAGTTTGAGGTTGCTGTGAGCTAGGCTGATGCCACGGCACTCACTCTAGCCCGGGCAACAGAGTGAGACTCTGTCTCAAAAAAAAAAAAAAATTGTTTGAATTAGGTGAATTCTTAGAAAACATCCATTCTAATTGTATAATTTTCAGATGAAGAAAATGATACACAGAAGGCATGTAACATGTCCAGTCTTCCAGCTAAGTAAGAGATTCAGGACTCTTTCCTTTGTCAATAATATTTTCCTAAGGTATCTATACATTTTTATTACCTATTCTCAATTCTGTGTTTCAAAATTTTGAATGAGTAGATCTTTATTGGAAACCATACTTTCATTTAAAATATATGCAATCATAAATATATTTTTATTTGTATGAAATTTGGGAAGAAGCAATGGCTAATGAATATGAGAGATTATTATTCAAAGGGTTTTAAAATAGAAAACTAATGTAATAATGAAGTAATGATCCTGAGTTACTTGAATTTAGCAGCGTAAGAAGTAGACCCACAGACTACAAAAATGACTGCATTCAGCAACTTTGTAGAAATTAAAAACATCCAGTGATTACATGACAATGGGAGGAATTTTAACATCCATTAAAATCGTTATGCGGAACAAAGTTCTAATAGCTTAACGGATATTTCAGTTAAGGCACAACAGATAACAATCCCCCAAAAACAAAACATGAAAAGGGAGAAGAAATACTAGCATCATGTTATGTTCATTAAATATCAAACTGTGAAGGTTGCCAGACCAAACACAAATGGAATATCTAATATCTACCTCCTGTTTAAACCACACAGGGTTCACTATGTATCTAACAAGGTTTCATAGAAACTTATTGAAGTTTATTATAGTGGAAAGAGATATTTCAAGGTTGTAACTGTTGGGAAGTGACTCAACCATTTGGTCCCATCTGTGGCTTATCTGGATTCCACACTGTCCTTGGTTCGAATGTATTACAGATGTCCCGATGATGTCTTACTTAACCCTCCCCAGTGAGGAAAAATTTTCTCTCAAAATTTTAAATTTATTTGCAGAGGTATGTCTCTCTCTCCTTCTCTCTTTCTCCCTCCTTCTCTCTCTCTCCTCTCTCATTCTCTGGTTTATTGACGTAACACGCATAGAACTGAAGATAAATCATGAGAGGCAGTGATGTAAATGGTTGCCAAGTTAGCATCAAAATAAAGACGTAAAGCTGTGTTAACAAATACAAAAGAATTAAACCTAGATTGAGATTTACACTGAAAACTAAAGGGCAAGGAACCAATGTTTGAATGAATTGAATGAAAAGTTATTCTGGAGGAACAATTCTGTTACATTTATGTAATTTTTACAGCACCAATTAATTGCCTCTGGATCAGGGTACACAGATTTGCTAAAGTTTCCAACAGGAAACTTTGCTAACAGTTTCCAACAGTTTCCAACAGAGCCTCCCAACAGGTATATGACTGCCAGTGCATCATTAATGGGTCAAGGCTGTTGTTAAAAGGGTTAAGGCTGAGGGACACCTGCTGCATGCCACTCCAAATCCTCTTGATAGTGGCTACTGTGTTAAGAACGTTCATGAATATTTTAACCAGGTTTGCAAAGGTGCAACCTTATCTCAGGTTTTCAGTGTGTGCCTCTCACTTCCTGTCACAGGCCTTCTCTGAAATGCCCCCAGCGGCATGGAAACCCACGGAGTACTCATGGCATGTGCAATTTAGAAGTGGGTACTGCTAGCCCATGGAAACACCCTTGGCCAATGGAGAATGGAAGCCAATAAACAAACAAACACTATTGTCTTTTGTAACACCAGGAGGACAGTTTGTGACTGAGCCCTAATACCTCCCAGTGATGGCCAACATGGTGAAATGCATCTTTCTTTCCCTTTTGATTTCCTTGTTCATTTTCACGAAGAGACGGATAATAAATAATTTAGGCTTTTTAAGCCATACAGATTATTTGGCAACTGCTCAACTTTGCTGCTGTAGTATGAAAGCAGCCATAGACAATGCATAAGGGAATAAGTGTACCTGTGTTCCAATGACACTTTATTTAGAAATACTGAAGTTTGAATTTCACATAATTTTCATGTATCATAAAATATTATTCTTTGATTTTTTTTTCAACTACTTAAAAATGTAAAAGCCATTCATAGCTCATGAGCCATGCAGAAATTGGAGGCCGACTGGATTTGGCTCATGGGCCATAGGTTACTGACCCCTGTACAAATGATAAATATAGATATACATGTACACACACTAATACATATTTTATACATATGAAGAGAGAGAGCTAAAAGTCTAAGAATAACACTATATTTTTCTCAGTTGCATTTCTAGTCAATTCCTATAGCTTACTAAATTGCCTAACATAATAAATATATAGTGATATATTGAATAAAAGAATGAAGTAACAAATGGAAAAAAAAAAGAAAACTAAACTAGAAAACAAATAGGTAAAACTGTCAACAATAAGAAATTATTAGCAAAAAATCAAACTACTGAAGATAGTTATAACTCTTGCAGAGTTTTTAAATTAAATACCCCATACTACTTCAACTTGTCTACTTTAACATATCATCTTTGAAGTGACTTTTAGACATCAAAATGTTGCTGCATTTTACATTATTTCTAAGTGAGCATTTGGAGATAAGAACATTTTTTAAATTTAGCATATTTTAATTTACAACCAATATAAGTCAAAACACTCTCTTCTTTTTGAATTTTTTCCATTTTCCTCCATTATACCTGTTTGTCTTCATTTGTTTTCATTTTGATCTATTTTATCTTACTCTCTTATTATTCACTTTGAATAAAGGTGACCCAAGCTGGTTGAATATTTTGCATCTTAGTACAAAGAAAAAAATATTGAGTCTTTGTGTTTGATTGTCATCTAATTTCATTATTTTGTTTCATATTGGATTCTTTTTTCTCAGAAACATTCCTTGCTTTATGTGCTACTTAAATGCAATCTCAACCATTCCCCTATATTTATTCCTATCAAGCTTTCCTCAGCCTCCGTTTTTGCTTCATTTAATTTTTTAACTTTTTTATTTATTTGTTTCTCTTTTTAACATGTTGCTTTTTGGTATCTTAGAGTATGGTAACCAGGAAGGAATATGAAATAATCCACATCATTCAGATGCATGTTTAATCTCCTGTATTTTCTTTCTCAAATTAAATTCATTTCAAAGAGCCTCTGCCTAGAATAGCAGAAAGTCTAATATCTCTTTACACAATTGTGAGAGTTTTGTTTTTCTATCAACCCATGGCTGCTCTTACATCCATTTATCAAAATGTGTTCCTGTTGAGCACTGATCTTCCATATTCTGACTGCTTCAGGTCCTGATGCAGTTCTGCCTTGCTTGACCTGAACCAAGCACAGGCTAGAGCTATTTTTCACGTGAGACAGATTTCAAAGGCAACTTCAGTCCCCCCATGTCAAAGTTGACTCAGAATGTCCTCTGAGTTCACAAGAAGGAATTCCTTAGGTTCCAATTCTTGAAAATGCATGACCGTCTAAGTTCCTTGGCACCACAGAAGTGTATATTTAGCTGTTGAAATTGCAAACATAAAATTGTTACTGTTTTTCTATGCTTGATTATCTAACTAGGGATCAGGGAGCTTTCTTTTTCTTATCATGAAACTTAAAGGGCTTTTTCTCCTTGCCTTCTCTCCCCAAATGATAAAGATTAACTGAATCCTTTATAGGGTCAAACATTATCAAGATTTCAAAAAAAGAAAAGAAGTACCTTTCTAGGACTTATTTACTGTGAGCAGAAAAGAACAAAACAGGCACACAAAGTGTAAATGTCTGCAGCTTGAGTGATGTTTCACTAAAATTGTCCACTATATTACTTGTTAATAAATGATGATCGCAATTCCTAAAAGTAAATTCCCTGTTACATTTTAGACCATTTATATTTTAAAATTAAATGTGATACATTCACAAAATATATGTACAAGCAGATTTTTAAGAACTATAGGGAAGCATTTTTCATGGTAGAAATGTCTACATTGCAATAGTGAGAATTACTATGAAAATAGTCACTTTTCAGAAGTTTACCTATTGACAACTGCAGAATTAAAACTCTCCATCAACATTCAATAAAAATATAGAAAGTCTTATTCTAATTATACAACTTACTGCAAAGCATACTTGCTTAAGTATGATTGTCAAGTAAGTTACTAAAGTAAGGGTATACAGATTTTTAATCTAAAATTAGAGGCTTCAGACATTTTTTACTTGTTTATATTATATTCCTATTTGGTGTATAATAAAAATTAATCCATTCCCACTTCAGAATTTTCATTTTTAAAAAACTTTTTATTGAGATGAAAGACAGAAATATGAACATACATAAATATACAGTCCAATGTATTCTCCCAAAATGGAGACCTCTGCATAACCAGCACTCAAATGAAGTAGAAACATTACCTGCATCTTAGAAGAAATCTTGTATCCTCTTCCGCTTAATAACCCCTGGAAACAGGAAGATATTCACTTATGTGACTAACCAATAGATTAGTTTTGGCTATTTTGTACTTTAGGTAAATAGAATCACGCAGTGCACTCTTTTTTGTTTGACTTCTTTCACTCAATTTTATGTTTATGAAATCCATTCCTCTTATCTCCTATAGTTATATATAATTTGTGTTCATTGCTGCATAGTATTTCATTTTATCAATATACTATAATTTATCCACTCTCCTAATGATAGCACATGATTAGTTGACAGTTTGGGATTATTAAAAATATTTTAACACTGACCATTTGGTAAATTTATACAGGCATATCTTCTGGGAATAAATCTAGGAATACATGGCTACGTCATACAGTGTGCATATGCTCATGTTAAGCAGATACCACCGAACACTTTTTCAAAGTGTTTATAACAATTTATATTTCCACCAGCAGTGCAAAAGAGGTCTGGCGGTTTCACTTAGCATTTTTTCTTTCTGCATTACCCTGAAGTACATGCAGTGGTATCGGTTTGTGGTTTTAATTTGTATTTCTCTGATGATTAACGAAACTGAGCAATTTTTAATAGGTTTATTGGCCATTTGGATATATTTTTTAGGAAGCATCTGTTCAAATATTTTGTATCTTTTTTCTATTGGATTATCTGTATTTTATTAATTTATAATCCTTTGTCGTTCATAAGGAGTTCTTTGAGGGATATACGCATTGCTAATATTTACTCCCACTTAGTAGAATGTTATTTTATTCTCTTGTGTCTTTTGTTAAATGTAAGTTCATTAATTTTAATAAAGACTGTTTTAGCTTTTTTTCTATAATTCTCATAAAGTTTTGTATCCTTTATAAAAGCAATCTGCTATTCCAAAGTCATTAAGAATTTCTCCTATATTTTCCACTGAAAGTTTTACTTTTTGTTTAAATTTTCAATCCATCCTAAAATGTCTTCTGCATATGATGTGAGGGTAGTGGGTCAAGAGACCTTTATTAAAGATAGGTTCTTCCTCCTTACACTGCATTATTGCTTTGTGATAAATCAGGTAACCACAGAAGTATTTGGTGTTTCTGGACTCTCTCTTCTGTTTCATTGGTGATTTTGTCTATCTTTAAGCTAATACAAATTAGATCATAATAATATATTTTGATATCATTTTCATATTAGAAAATATAGTAATTATAAGTTAGTAATTATAATTAGGTAAAAGAATTAATAAGTTAAAAATGTATACACACACACACATATATATATATATATATATATATCTTCATAAATTTACACTAATAGCTTAAATTCCAATTCAGCACCATGGTATTCATTCCAGGTTTCCTCCTTTCCATATTTGTAATTTTTTCCTCTAACATTAAGAAATCTGTTTAGCAATATTCTCTCAATATTTACTTATTTCTCAATCCCCTTATAGGTAACCAATATCCTGACACCTACAGCTGCCACCCTATTCGGCTCCCTTCCTCACATGGGTCCCAGGCCTTCCTTTTTACTCGTCTGTTAGTGGTTTTTGATGACATTATTAAAGAAAGAAGAAAGGAAGGAAGACACGAGGAATCCTATTTTTTTGAGCAAATTTTGGGAGACAAATATAATTTTACTTTAAGACACAAGCAATGTCAGGAGGAAAATTAAGAAAAGAGAAAGAGACTGATGTAATCTATTTCTATTTCATGAAGAGAGACAATGTCTTCCTCCTGGTCTTTATTCTGTGATATTACTGTTGCTCCTGCTGAGAGATGTCACAAGAATTATCACTGGTAACATTTTAATCTTGATTTTATCCTACTTTATTAAAGACTATCACACCTTTATCAGCCTCCAAATCACAAGTTATTTAAAGATAAATGTCTTTTATAAGATCTTAAAACAGGTGTTGAAAATTTGAAATCTATATACAGTTTATTATTATTTTCTTGTATCCTGAAGCTGGAAATAATTACTAAGCCTCCAGCTTGCAAGGCCACATTGCACCTTTTTAAAAAATCCTGTTTTATTTGATTTCTACAATCATATTAGCCACTATTATTAGAAAATAAAGTTATTTATTTTTTAGAAATTATATTAAGCATTTAGTAGGGTATTAATTAAGCAGGGTATCTGACATCAGAAGGCTTTTTCTCTGCTGAAGTCTTGCATGGGCTGTAATTATTAGTTAGGTTGATGTTAGCTATATAACCAATTGATCCCAAGTTTGCCATGATTCAAACACAATTTTTTTCCTTCAAATTATTTTTCCAAGATGAGTCTTCCTAGCCATCAGGAGAACCCTTCTTACCATAATCACTTGGGTTGACAGCTTTTCCAAGTTTTAAAATGTGGCTCCGAAGTTTAGCCAGAAGGTGAATGGATGGAGGACATGTGGGAGGCTTCTCTGGGGGGGGTCTTTGAGGTCACTGATCTCATTTCTTCTACTCTTGTTCCATTGTTTAACACTCTGACACACAGCCATGAGTGACATCACGGAGAGCTAGGAAGTATAATGCTGATGTGTGCCCAGGGGAAAGAAAACAGATTCTGGTGAATAGCTATCAATAACTGCCATCGTGATATATTAAATGTATAAAAAACAGAACTGCTCTGGTCAAAACATGAAAGTGAGCCCAAGACCACCCTGTAGACATTCTGTCAACCTGTTTAAAAAATAAAAAATGACAACAAAAAGCCATCTTCAAACTCTAGGTTTTCTTAGAATACTATTTGGAAATTATTGCATTAAAAATGTACACATTTACTCAGCAATACTATTCTGGAATTTTATACTATAGAAATAAAAACATAATTCAAAACAATTTCATTACAAATGTACACATTGACTCAACAATCACATTTCTGGGATGCCACGCTGTGGAATAAAAGTGTGTTTTTAAAACTATTGCATTAAACATGTACTCGCTGTCTTAGAAATTCAGTTTCTGGGAATCTATACCAAAAATAAAAGAGTATCATACTGGAAAACTCCGTTTTCAGTAATTTATTTTTTAGAATGTTTCCTGAAGAATTATTTGTAGTAGCAAAGGCAAAAAAATAAAATAAAAAACAGAATTAGAAAGAAAGTAAAAGTGCTTCAATATGAAATAAGAGAAGTGTTGCAGTAATATTCAAGACCATGAAATATCATACAGCTGTTCTTTAGAACTAAATCTGGTGTGAGGAATTTTCACATTGTATTCTCACCACAATACAGTGAGAAAAGTAAGATGTTTACCATTATATATAATGTGAGCTCGTTTTCCTAAAATATGAGAAAATAGCCAATATTTCTAAGTGCAAAAGACATTTTTGTGAGACAGTTATAAGCATGATGAGAGGTGTCACTATGTGTAACTTTTTGCCATCATCATTTGTCCTGATGAGAGTCAGGTGAGTACTGGAATTAGCAAACACAAAGACCACATGTTAATGTAGCCCAGAGTAAAGATAGTGTTCACCTTATAGATGAAATTATCAATGGGAGCATGAGAGTATACACATAATAAAATAAGTCAACAAATATTCGCTACAATAAAGTTCTACGTATCAGAGTGATGCTGCCAAAGGTGTTTTTTACTTTTCTTTTTACTTTTATATAATCACTAATATGGAAATGCTCTTATAAAACCCCATTTATAGATTTTCTTTTCTTTTTGAATATCATCAATATAAACAATGCTGGGTAATATAAATAATGAGATTCAAATTCAAATCTCCCTATTTCAATTTTCTTTCAAAATTCATATGCTTTTCACTTATTTGGAATAAGAAGTTCTCATGTTTCTCACAATAAATCTCCCTTTGGATCAAAAGTTTTAAGAACCTGAGTTTATATGTATATAAATTACACACACACACACACACACACACACACACACACACGCGCGCATCTTCCATTACTTGATTGGTTCAAATAAAACAGTTTACCTAAATGTAAGTGGCTATGTCATGTGTAATATAATTACATAAAATATGAGACATATTTAAAGAATATTTTAGACTTGAGTTTTTAGTGATGGTTCACAAATCAAGTATTGTACCAATACACTATTTGCAGAAATGTTTCAAATAACCTAATGGACTGAAGGCATATTTTAATTTCTCACTATTTGGCAATACACAGAGAATTTAGGCTTATAAAATCCTAAATAATTCAGATGAGTGTTTGTTCTTCTTTTCTAGTTCCTTGAGATATGACATTAGGTTGTTAATTTGTGATCTTTCTGTCTTTTTCATGTAGGCATATAAGGCTCTGAACTTTCCCTTTAGGACTACTTTTCCTGTACGCCATAGATTTTGAAATCTTGTGTCCCTTTTGTCACAGGATTTGTGACGCTGGGAAAATTGGGTAGTCATGTGTAGAGGAATGAAACAGTATCCTTATGTCTTGCCATATACAAAAATTAATTCAAGATGGGTAAAAGACTTAAATGTAAGGCATGAAACCGTAAAATTATAGAGAAAAATGTAGGAAAAACTCTTTTAGACATTTGCCTAGGTAAAGAATGCATGACTAAGACCCTAAACACAAATACAGCCACAAGAAAAAATAAATAAATGGGATTTAATTAAATTAAAAAGCTTCTGCATGGCAAAGGAAATAGTCAACAGAGTGAATAGACAATCTATAGAATGGGAGAAAATACTCACAAATTTTACATCTGACAAATGACTAATATCCAGAATCTATAAAATACTCAAAGAAATGAATAAGAAATAAAAATAAACAACACCATCAAAAAGCGGGCAAAAGACATGAGCAGAAGTTCAAAAGAAGACAGACAAATGGTAAACAAACAGAAAATGTGCAACATCACTAATCATTGGGGATATGCAAATTAAAACTACAATTTGATACTACCTTACCCCCATCACAATGGCCATTACTAAAACACACACAAAAAAATAGATGGTGGTGTGGATGCAGAGGTAAGAACATTAAAACACTGCTGGTAGGACTGCAAATTAGGACAATCTCTGTGGAAAACAGTATGAAGATTCCACAAAGAAATGAATGTAGATCTATTTCTCAATACAGCAATCCCACTGCTGAGTGTCTACCCAAAGGAAAAGAAGACATTTTGTCAAAAAGACACCTGCATTTAAATGTTTATTACAGTACAATTCACAACTGCAAAGATGTGGAATCAACCTAAGCAGTGGCTGGAGGGAGAGACATTTGTGAAATACAGCTCATGATGTAGAGGAACTCATCTGGAAGGGAACCACTCAGGACCTGCAGAAGTTTCAACACATACATAGCCTCTTCCCCATGTTAACACACCAAAAGGGCCGTCCGAGGATCCTGGGCAGTCCCATCACCACACCTCCACTTTCTGTCAGGGCTCAGGTTGGGATCCGGAAAGGGAGGTGTAATGACGGACTGCCGCGGACGGTGGAAACTGGGCCCCCTTTCCCCCACAAAAAAATCAAGAAATTGAGTTGTATAATGCTTTTGCTACTCTCTGTTGTGGAGGGGCAGGGTACTCTCCTTTTTTTTTTTTTTTTTTCCAAATAATTTTTTAAGGTTCGGTTGGTTTCTTAATAATTAAGGAGGCAGGCCCAGCGCGGTGGCCCATGACTGTAATCCTAGCACTCTGGGAGGCAGAGGCGGGAGGATTGCTCAAGGTCAGGAGTTCAAAACCAGCCTGAGCAAGTGTGAGACCCCCGTCTCTACTAAAAATAGAAAGAAATTACTTGGCCAACTAAAAATATATAGAAAATATTAGCCGGGCATGGTGGCGCATGCCTGTAGTCCCAGCTACTCAGGAGGCTGAGGTAGAAGGATTGCCTGAGCCCAGGAATTTGAGGTTGCTGTGAGCTAGGCTGGCGCCACGGCACTCTAGCCCGGGCAACAGAGTGAGAAATAAATAAAAAATAATTAAGGAGACAAAGAGATCTAGAAACCTAGAAGGGGAGAAAAGGTTTTGGAGGGAGTGTGAGGTAGAAATAACCATTCCAAAGGAGCAATGTGAGGTGTTAATTGGCCTATAAGAGCAGTTGGAGAAAGGGGGCTGTTGAAGATAAATAAACCAATGGGTTTGTCTGGGTCCATGCTTGACAGCTGATGGTAATTAAGGGCTGTATTAATAGCGTGGAATTCTTGTAATGCCAGAGATGTTAGTGAACAAGGTAGATTGATCTGGGTCACCCTTTAATGTATTAGCAAGATGATGTATTTGTTGGTTAGTAATTCCTAAAGTGGACCGTATCCAATTCACATGTCCCAAAGGTTGTTGTAATGAATGCAGTGTCAGGGTAGATGGCAAGGAGATTGCTATCTGTTGAGGCCACAGTGAAAGTGAACACAAAAATGGTAGATAACCAGTCTATCCACAACCTCGCCAGCATTTGTTGTTTTGGGATTTTTTGATAGCAGCCAATCTCACTGGGGCTCCACATGTACTCGCCATCAAATTGGTACTGACTGATTAACACTACGGTGCTCAAATGGTGGTGATGTTCACCAGGGATATGGGGGTTGGGGGGGTAGACCCACATCTGAGGGATGTGGTGAGTACTGTGGAGGGGAGGGGCATGCTTGAAATGTAGTTGGGGATGGGAGTTAGGGGGTCTCAAGAGGGGGAAGGAAATGTTCTAAAACTGATTTGTGTGAATAGCTGTACAACTTGGTAAATTTACTAATAATCATTTAATTGTACACTTAAAATGGATTAATTGCATGGCATGTAAATTATACTTCAATAAAGTTGTTTAAAAACAAAACAAAACAGATTCTGAAAAATAGCAGATTAGGGCTGGCCTCCTGGCTCTCTGCTCTCAGAGTAAGAGGTGAAATAGGCAGACTACTGCAGGCGAGTGAACTCCACTTCAACAGGACAAGTTTCATAGACCTGCAGAGAAACAGCGTGGGACACCAGACACCGGTGGAAAACAGAGGTGATTCGGAGACTCTCTCGCAGAGAGAGTGCCTTAGGGAGGGAGCCCGGCTCCCGCCCCAGCTGGCCACAGCCACTGCAGCGGGGTGTTCTGACTCCTGACAGGACAATCCTTCCCCCACCGTGCCCCACACGCACGCAGGCAGGGAAGTGTCTGAAGTCAGCGGGAAGCGGTGGTGCAGGCAGACGGGCTGTGTGAGTAAAAACTGAGCGGGAAACATTTTGAACTCTCCGTTGCGCTCCTCTGAGTCAGCCCTGGATGGGCGAGAACCCTACCTGAGCGGGCACTTCCCAGTTCCGCAGGAGTGAGTGCGGAGAGTGCCTTCTCACCTCGGGAGGCTTCCAAGACTAGGAAGGGGAGCCTACACCTTAGAGGAGACTCTGCCCTGGGAACTCGCTGAGGGTTTAGCAGACACTGGAGAGACAAAGCGAGCGTGCTACCCTGCAACTGAACAGTTGGGAATCGGCGGATTGGGGAAGCAGTGGGCTCAGAGCGCGGTGTGGAAATTGTCCACATTCTCCACTGCTCCCCGTTATGCGGGCAAATGCGGCGTCGGCTCTAAGTAAGCGGTGGGACGCCTTCCCGTGGCCTGGGGACGCTGCAGGTTGCTCTGGAGGTGGTGACGGTCCCCCTTCCTGTCCTAGCCCGGATGAGTGGGTCTGGCATTTAAAAGAGGGGGGAGAAATAGAAGGAGAGAGTCTGTCTGATATCCCAACCCAGCAACCACTCAACCCCACGGCTCGGGTTTGGCGTCTGAAGGGATGGATAGGGAAGTGTGGTGACACTCGCGCCTGACTTGCCAGGCTAGTCTTGGGCGGTTTCCCACCCCACCCAGCGGTCTGCACTCTGGGACAAGACAGCTGAACCCATCTGGGCAGGGCGGAGTTGTGAGGGAGGTTGCTTCGCCAGTTGTGAACCGGGAAGACACTGCCGACTACCCTCTCCTGCGACTCTGGCCTGGGGGCATTGCACCAAAGGGACTGACCCCTCCCCTAGGTGGAGCTGGGAAGGAGGCTGTTCATCCTGAAACCTGGTAGCAAGACTGTTTCCTCCGCTTTGTCTCTGCTTCCCTGCTGGAGGCTAAAGGATGGTAGAAGCAGCCTATCAGATTTTGGTTAATAAGCCAGTCTTAGCATCTCTGATCCTAGACAAAGTACCCAGATGAGAAAGAACCAGCGAAAAATCACAGGAAATATGAAGGATCAGAGAGTCACCTCCAAATGAAAGTTCTCGATCACCACCAACTGACACCAACATACATGATACAATTAAGCTGACAGAGGAAGAATTCTGAATATAGATTGTCAGAAAACTCAATGGAATTGAAGAGAAAATTGATTCCCAATATAGAGAAACCACAAGAATGATTCAGGAAATGAATGAAAAATTCTCCAAAGAAATTGAATTGATAAAGAAGAATCAAACAGAAATCCTGGAAATGAAGGAAATATTTGAAGAGCTCCAAAACTCAATGGAAAGTCTTAAGAGCAGGAGAGAACAGGCAGAGGAGAGAATCTCAGAGCTTGAAGATTATGCCTATGCTCTAAACAAATCAGAGGAAGAAAGGGAACACAGAAACAAGAAACAAGACCAAAGTTTACAATAAGTATGGGATTATGTAAAAAAAAACAGAACCTCAGGGTGACAGGGTTACCAGAGGGGGAAGAGGAGCATTCACAAGGGCTGGAAAACTTATTTCATGGAATACTGGAGAAAAATATGCCGGGCCTGGCCAGAAATCTTGATACTCAGATACAAGAAGCACACAGAACTCCTGGGAGAATCAACATGAAAAGGCAATCACCACATCACGTGGTTATTAGGCTGACCAAAGTAAATGTGAAAGAAGCAATCTTCCGTGCAGCCTGGCAAAAACAACAAATAAGCTACAAAGTTTGGCCTATCAGACTAACTATAGACTTCAGAACCAAAACCCAACAAAGCAGAAGGGATTGGGAACCTATCCTTATTCTTCTACAACAGAATAAAGCCCAACCTAGAATTCTTTATCTGGCAAAATTAAGTTTCATCTATGAGGGAGAACTAAAGTATTTCTCAGACAAGCATTCGCTGATGGAATTCGCAAAGACCAGACTAGCCCTACAGGAAGTACTCAGACATGCCTTTGACACTGAACAGAGCAATAGGCACTCTTCAAAGTAAAACCTTCAAAGAGTTAAAGACTAGAACTTAAACGACATGATGGTGCAAGGAGTAAAACAAAGCCACTGGACTTTACCCAACAATACGAATGGCAATCTTCCTCAAATTTCAATAAATATTAAGGCTTAAACCATCCCCAGAAGAAAAATAGACTGGTAGAGTGGACAAAAATCCACAAGCCCAGTATCTATTTTCTAGCTCTTAATTCAATCATTTGGTTTGCTTGTACTATCTCCAAGAACATATTAAAGGTGATGGTGATTATTCCTGCTTGATCTCTCCCTATAATTGAAATAGTTTTATTGTTTGCCATTTAGAATGGTTTTCATTGCTGGTTGGTTCTTGGTAAATAAGCTTTATCATATTTAAGCAGTTTTTCATTTTTAGCAAGAATTTTTACTAGAAGTTGATGATAAACTTTATCAGATGTCCTTTTAGTATCTAGTGATTTAATCCTAAGGCTTTTTCTGTGATATTGCAGTTGCAATGAATTTTGTTGATCAATTTCCTGATATATAAATACTGTTGTCATTATTAAATCTCACCTGTTCATAGCATACTATCATTCTGATACATGACTGGACTCTGCTTGCTAACAGTTTGCTTATAAATTTTGTATCTATACGCACTAGCGATATTAGTGTATACAGTTGTCTTCACTTTGTATTATTTAGGGCTACTTAGTTATAATCAATAACATAATTTTAACAACATTATGCTGTCTTTTAAAAATATTGGTCTAAATGAATGAAGACCCCATTTATATAAAATTCAAGGCATGTTTCTGGTCAGAGACATATCTAAAGGTTTGGCTCTTTTTCACGTAATAGATAAATATATGTGTGATTAGAAATTCAGAGAAGAAAAGGTGGCTGCTAGTGGAAGGAAAAGATATAAAATAATAGAACACCCCAACTTACCAGGTAACAGGTGGGAAATAAATGGTAGAAAGCATAAATATATCCAGAAGCTGATTTTTAAAAGCAATCCCCTCATGAAACTCATAAAGGAAAGAAAAACCCTAAATATACAGGATGGATGATGATAAACAAAAGACAGAAACTGCAAAGACGGAGTTATCAGAGGGCGCTGTGTGCAGCTCTATGGGAACACACGCCAAACCTAAAAAAAACGGATGAGTCTATTTTTCCTTCCTACTCTATGAGGCAGACAGGAGCACATGGGCCTGACAGTACCCTTGACGACGGACCACAGCCTGCCTCGGGACCCCGAATTCACCTAAAAATCATCTAATACGTAATCTTGTACACCCAGGCACTGCTACTAGCACTGCATTCACCGGCGTTGAGTTACAGAAAACCTGAAAATGCCGTTGCCGCAGAGCAGAGGGCAAGATGATTAAAGATCCACCACTGCAAACGCGTCCCGATGGCTTACAGCTGAGTTCTCTCTAACCTTGAAACAGATCATCCCACAGGATTCAGTGGCATGAACATTTTTTGCATTAGGCGAACCTGATTCAATGTTTTGCTTCTTGAGTCTGTATTTCAGGGCAACATGCAGTGGCCTCCAGGAGTAACCCTGCAATGTGTAAGGGTAGATTCACAGGGATGAGCCACACATTTAACGCCGTGGCATCCTCTGTAACACAGTGATGGCCTCAATCCCACTTTACAACTGCAGTGACTAAGACTGCAGCTGGACCCTTTATGCAATCCAGAAAGTATTTAGTTTGGAATTCGATAAAGCTGAGTTCAGCTCTCAGGACTATGAGCTATGAGCTGTGTAACTGAGAAAAAAGTTCTTTTAACTTCTTGTTTTCTATCTTTAAAATAACAAACTACTGAGGCTCACAGAATTCCTAAGGATTTCAGTTAAATAACATAATGTGTGAACAGTGCTTAGGTTCCTTCTGGTCACATCCCAAGCACTCAGAATACCAGTTATTGGTTAGTTCGCTCTGCATGCACCTCACAGCATCTTCTGCCCCAAAGCGGCCTTAGTTTTCCACTCTGCAATCCGTTACTCTCCCCACTTGAGTTTCTGGGTTCAACACCTGCCCATGAAGGAGGCTCAACACACACCGTTGTTGCCATCTCACCCACCTGCACCCAAAACGTAGCCAAGTGTTATCAATTCCACCCCCACAACGCAACTTAAACCCCATCCCCTGAGCCATTCCAAAGCCACGGCCTAAATTCAGCACCTCCTCCACCTCCACCTGGGCTTAAGGCAACTGCTGTGGACTCCTCACCTGTAATCTTTCCTTTCTCCATATCCCCTTTCTTATTGGGCTTGTCCTGCTCAAAAATTCTATCCCTTCCCATTTGCTAGGAGTAAAGACTAGACCACCAAGGAAGGTTCCTGAAGGCCTGTGGGGAGGGGGCTCTGCGGCTAGCTAGCAAGTGCACCAGGGCAGGCTTCGGGAATTGAAAGAAGAGGTGAATGGCTGTGGGCAGACGAGACGCTGTCGGGGGCGGGGAAGCAGCGCCCAGCAAGAACATGGCGAGGGCTTACACATGGCTCAGGACAAAAGGGGCAACACGGCAAGTGAAAGCATGACCACAGGGGTTCACACAGGAGACAGCGCCTTGGTTCCGTAAATGTGCTGAGTCATGCCTCGCTGGAGGGCAGGGCCGGGCAGAACACCGCAGCAGTCCTCTCAGCTTGGCCCAGGAAACCTACTGCCTGTACAGATGCATTTTCCCTTATGAGGCCTCTCTGCATCTCTTTTCTGGGCCTTTAAACCACAACCTTCCAAGCCCCTCCCCACACAATCCACTCACTACACTGTCTGGTGTGGACACGTGGATTTCCCCCGCTGTTCATTTTGCCTACGATGCCATTTCCCACTTGTCTCCAAAATGCCAGGACGGCTGACGTGCCGGCTCCTCAAACCCTTATCTGGAGTTGACCGCATCCTTTCTTACCCGGTTCTCACTGCCTGTTGCGCCTCTACTGCTGAATAATTATGTTCTAACGCTCACTTCTTTTAAATGAACTAGGCTCGAAGCTGCCTAAGAGTACAAACTGTTTGATTAATCTTCATATCCATCCACCCACCTTGTCTTCCCGGCGGGGCCTTCCCAGAGGCGGCAGTGCCTGAGGGCCACAGGGCAGAGCGCGGGCCTGGTGGAAGGGCAGCACCATCCTCACCCCACAGGGAGCAGGGGCCTTGCAGCCAGAAAGATTAAACCACTACTGTACTTATTTCCAGGATGTAAGTATAAAATATTCTACTCACTTTAAAAATTAAAATAGCTCATGAAGTAAACATTGGAAGAAAAATAGGTGGAAAATACTTTTGTTTTCTACTCTATGTTGTAGTAAGAGAAGCAAAAAAAAGAGGGAGAGAAGGCAGATAAAAGAGAAAAGGAACAAAAAGAAGAGACCACCCGAGACAGAGCGGAGAAATGGAAAAGACAACACGGGGGTGGGGGGGCGTGGGAAGGGCCGAGAGAATCCTACAGACACAGAAACACACGCGGAAGAGACAGTTTATGCCACGACTTTTTACAATGTTCTTACAAAAGACGTAGAGCTCCTAATGTCATCCTTTTGTTCCTGGACTGAAGGGGGTTTGGAACTCGGAGGCCAGGCTGGTTAGAAGTCAGGAGTGTGGGTTCCTGTGGGACTGGCCCGCTCAGTCCTGCGTGAGGGGCCAGCTGCCTCCCAGCTCCCGCCAAACTGTGCTCTCCGTGAGAAATGAGGACTGGCTGCTGCCAGATCTCTTTTTCAAGAGACGCCAGAAATCTGGGTTTCAAGTTCATAAAAACCACTCTGTGGGCCAAACAAAACATTCCAGTGAGCATCCTAAGCTGCCAGTTTCCGCCCTCTCAGCAGCAGACACAACAGTAGATGAAAACAAAACTACTTCCCCTTGGTGGTTTTCACCTACGTGTGAAGTGAAATCCCACCTTGGGTTAGAAACGGCCGCAGGCCATGCACGCCGGCTGCGGCAGCTGTCCCCGCCATAGGCAGCGCAAGGTGAGCCCAGGACGACAGGAGCTGGCCTCAGGCTGCGTCCACTGCCCCTGGGCTGGACTGTCCCTGCCTGGGACACCTGTTGGAGTGTCCCGTGCTCCCTGCCAACAGCACACTGGGCTCTGCGGAGAGCAGAAAAGGGAAAGGGGCCTGGAAGCCAGCATCTTGCTCCTCCCAAATTTACCCGCTCACGGGGCTGAAAGGAGGAAGCAGCAGCACTTGAAGGAAATTAATGACGGAGACTGACTGATGTGAAGGCCAAGCGCCCAGCCGAGTTCTCTGAATGAAGTGAAAGCAAAGCGGTCTCAAGTTCAGGCCTATTATTTGTTCTTATTTTGGAATGGGTTTAATAATACTCGCCTAATTATGTCCTTTTCTGCAAGGAGTCTGAGTTACTTAATTTCTAGAGAGTGACACAAAATTCAAATTCTACATCTAAATATTATATAAAAT
>CAUYRT010023813.1:0-12700 GCA_963574885.1 Lepilemur ruficaudatus
TGCAACCCCAAACTCCTGGGCTCAAGTGATCCTCTTGCCTCAGCCTCAGCTGAGACTACAGATGTGTGCCATCATGCCTGACTAAGTTTTCTATTTTTTGTAGAGACAGGGTCTTGTGTTGCTCAGGCTGGTCTTGAACTCCTGAGCTCAAGCCTCCCAGAGTGCTAGAATTAGAGGCATGCGCTACTGCGCCCGGCCAAGATCTGTTTTTTTTTTTTTTTTTTTTTTTTTTTTTTAGACACAGCAACCACCACAAAAACCTGGGCTCAAGTGATCCTCTCTGCCTCAGCCTCCCGAGTAGCTGGGACTACAGGCATGTGCCACCATGCCCAGCTAATTTTTTCTACATATATTTTTAGTTAGCCAATTAATTTCTTTCTATTTTTAGTAGAGTTGGGGTCTCGCTCTTGCTCAGGCTGGTCTCGAACTCCTGAGCTCAAACGATCCACCCGCCTCAGCCTCCCAGAGTGCTAGGATTACAGGCGTGAGCCACCACGCCCGGCCAAGATCTGCTTTTTTGAATTTTTAAAATTTAAATATGATTATAAACCATGCTTTGATCCTGACATTTTGTCAGAGTAATAAGCATTTGACTGATCATCTGACTTTTCATTTACCCTTATATGCTTAACAAGTCAATTCTATAAAGATTTCTTTGGTGTGAATTAGAGTTGTTAATTTATCCTTGATATTTTTGGCTTGAAAACTTTCCCGTCTATTAAGTACCATTGGGCTTATCAGTACTGCCAAAGACTATATATGGGATTTATAGAAATACTTGTTTTTCGATAACTTTTTTCTTTTATTGTATGCTACTGTATACTAGGATTTAAAGTATTTTTTAGGTTTATTTATGTTTTACAGTATAATATATGAATATTCATATCATTAGATACATATATAGTTTACAGCTTCTAAAAGGTACAGGAGTAGAATAAACAAAGATATGTTTTAATGTTTCATTGGACATTGAAATAAAATCATCACCCTGTAGTTCTTTCATGATTATCTGGAGAATTTAATGTTTTGATAAACATATATTGAATTATTGAGCATTCAACCACAGAAAAGTTTAACTCTGAGATATTTCTCTAAGCCTAATTCTGGTTTTAGCATGCTTTTACTTTTTATCTTTACCCATAATATAATATGACATATTATATTATTATGTATTATATTCCAGGTTAGTCTGTTGGCTGCAGTTGCTGCCCAACAGACAGTATTCATTTGGTAAATATTTTTTGAGCTCCTACTTTGTGCTATCATGCCAGGTGCTGCTGGGGATATAATAAGGAACAAAAAATAAACATGGTCCCTGCTGTCTTGGAGAAAGCAGATAGAAGGCATGGGAAGACCTTAATCAAATTATCAAGTAAATGTGAAAATACTCTTAGATTAAATACTGTGAAGAGGGGCAATAAGTTGTTATGAGAACATACAATAAACATGTCCTGGATTTGGCAGATGTTGGTTAGGAAAGGCTTCCTTAAGAATATGATTTTTCAGCTTAGATCTGAAAGGTTAAGTAGAGAATAAATGAGGATAGCTGTTGGGAAGAAGGAATTGAGAGGGTGAATTTCAAGCAGAGGGGAGCATATATTATAAAAGGCTATGTGGTAGAAAGGAGTATCATGTTCAAAGATCTGAGAAAAAGCTAGTATCTCAAGAATTCTTTCAGCTTCAAGTCTCAGAAAATATGATTGACAGTAGCTTAAACAAGTTGAGGTTTATTTTACTCCAGTAAGAAAATCAGAGGTAAGCAATTGCTCTAGATGTTGGTTCAGGGGCTTTGCCATCAGTCCTCTTGACCTAACCATGATTATAATTTGGCCACTGGCAACTACAGGCATCACCTGTCTATTCAAGGCAGAAAGAATGGGAAAGGAGAACAGCCACATTTGTTACTTTGTCAGGAAAGGAGAATTTTTTTCCAGAAACTCTCAAAAATTACCACCTTGATATCACTAGCCAGAATTATATCATAGAGCCACCCAGCCCAAGGAAATTAAACAGTTTGCAGCTTCTGTGTTAGAGGCATGCAGCATCCAGCCTAGTTTGGTAGAATTTAGCGTGTATGCAAACTTAGGAATGAGCGTACCTTTTCTATAAAAGGCACAGGTAGTAAATATTTTGGGACTTATAGGACACATGCAATCTCTGTTACCTATTCTTCTTTATGTGTGCATGATTTTTACAACCCTTTACAAATGTAAAATCATTTGGGACTGTGCAAAAGTAGATCTCAGGCTAGATTTAGGCTCAGGAATGTAGTTTGCCGACCCCTGGTAAAGTCTGATAAACAACTTTGTCTTCAGATCACAGCATAGTATGGACTTTGCAAAGAAACTGTTGTACGTCTGTTTAAGCACAATTCCAGAGTATTATCTTTAGGTTAAAAGATTCCTCCATGTCTATGATAATATTTAACTTGTCAAGCAGAAAGTTTTCCAGAATATGAGAAGAAATTATATACTTAGTTTATTATGTCCTCAATCATAAGCTGATATAGGAAAAAGAATAAATTTTGCCTCTCTGATATGCTGTTTTCCTTGTTAATGATATATGCTTATTAAATAATATTAAATTGTAGGCTTTTATGACCTCTAGGATTGCTTTCTGTCTTTCGTCCTGCCACTTGCATGTATCACATGGTAGGAAAAAGGCAAAATGACAATTAAAGTGATCAGAAATCTGGATATCTGCTTTCAGCATTATTATCTAAGTAATTTTATAGAAAGCAGTGAACAGTGTTTTTGAATACTGTGAAGTGGCCATTCACATTTGACTGGTATAAACTTGCAATTAATATATTAAGCAAAGGTAAAATTATTTAGACATATCGATAGTTATAAGAATTTGGAGTTTTAAAAAATAATCTTTATTTATGGATAAAGTTAACATAGGGGCCTTTTGGTTTGGTGATTAGGGTTTTTTTTTTCATTTTAATAAGTGGAACACTCAATCTCAAAATCATCAAACACAACCACAATTATATAACCATTGTTATTTAATCAAAATAGTGGAATTAATATCAATTTATTATTAAATATAAATCTTAATTGATAAGTTTTTATAAAGCAGTATACCCTAATGTCTAGGAATATACTCTTTATAATTAGACAAATCTGGATTTGAATCCCAGTTCTGTCACTTAAGGACTAGGTGACTTCAAGCTAGATAATTAATCTGAGTGTCTGTTTTTTTCTCAAATTAGATGTTGAGATATTAGAATGTTTATAGTAGATAATATAAGTAAAGAGTCTAGTATAGTATATGTCAAATAGACATTCATTAGTTAGAACCCATTGAGTGTCTACTATTATCATTTTCATTACTGGAATTTTAAATATTTAAGATGCCTTATATTTGCACATTACATTTTCATGGCTAAAAACACTTTTCTTGTTTTTCAGAAAGCACACCTGAGCTGCTTTTAATATCATCTCTTGAGGATACAGATGAAACAGGAAACATTCAAAGTAGATGCTTCAGGAAAAGACATAAAAGTGACAATGAATCTAATTTGCAGCATCAAGTGGTCTGGGGAAATAGAAACCGTAATCTTAGTGGAGGGGTACTGATGGGATTTATGCTCAATAGAATGAACCAGGAAGCAACTCCTGGAGATATAGTTGAAAAATTAGGAGCCGATGCAAAAATTCTTTCAAATGTTATCTCGAAAAACACAAGACCAAATAGTCTTGATATTGGAAAGCCACCTTTAAGATCAAAAAGAGACAGTCTAGAAAAGGAATCCAGTGATGATGATACACCTTTTGATGGTTCTAACTGTTTGGCAGATAAAGTGGATTCTCCTGTTATATTTGACTTAGAAGACTTAGACAATGAAGCAGATGGATCAAAAGAAGGATATGTTGCTACGCAAAATCCCAAGAGGATTCAACGTATGAATAGCAGCTTTTCAGTAAAACCTTTTGAAAAAACTGATGTTGTAACAGGATTTGATCCTCTCTCTCTTTTGGTTGCTGAGACTGAACAGCAGCAAAAAGAAGAAGAGGAGGAGGATGAAGATGAGAGTAAAAGCATTTCAACACCATCCGCTAGGCGTGATTTAGCTGAAGAAATTGTGATGTATATGAATAACATGAGCAGTCCTTTGACAAGTCGTACACCAAGCATTGATTTACAACGAGCTTGTGATGATAAATTAACCAATAAGAAAAGTCCAGTACTGGTCAAGGCATGTAGAAGATCTAGCCTGCCTCCTAATTCTCCTAAGCCAGTGAGACTTATCAAATCTAAAAGTTATACAAAAAGTGAGGAGAAACCAAGGGATAGACTTTGGTCTTCTCCAGCCTTCTCACCCACTTGCCCATTTAGGGAAGAATCTCAAAATACATTAACCCACCCATCACCTTCATTTAACTTAGATACACTATTAGTACCTAAACTAGATGTTCTAAGGAACAGTATGTTCACTGCTGGAAAAGGAGTTGCAGAGAAAGCTAGCAAATGGTATTCAAGATTCGCCATGTATACCACATCATCTAAGGTAAGTTTTCTTAGTATTTGCTATTTTTACTTTCATAACCCCCACCACCACCACCACCAAAAGCCTCTTAACTTGTTTTAACCATTCTCTTAAACACAGCTTTATAAAAAGGACTGATGGGATGCATAAGGTTTGTAACTATCAAAATTTGAACTGGAATAATAACTTTAAGAGAAAAGAAAATTTACTAAGGTTATGTTTATAGTTCTATTTTGAAAAGCAGTGATTTGTAGCTGGGTAAGTGTACTAAATTTCAGTATGTCTTTCAAAATGTGAAATTTTTTTTCCAGACAGAGTGTTCGGTGTGCCTTCAAAAATTACCAGCCAGGCATATGATTTCTCCTTCTGCTTAGGGTGGAGTAGCTTATAATAGACCTACATAGTTCCCAAGAGTAAAACACTAGATGAAATAGGTGAAGTATCTGTTTAAAGTCACCAGAGAACTGCTAAAGCAGCTAGAAAACAGAGAGGCAGGATTGTAGAGAAAAGAGAATTGCAGAGGTGAACTGAAGTTCTGTAGTCGTTTTCTACCTGAAAGGATTTGTTAACTATGAGCATGGATCACTAGGTTGCAAATCCAGGCATTCCCTTATCAGAGCTTTTGGGGCCTTGTGGGCTGGAGAGATAAAATTGGAGAATTTAAAGGAAAAAAACACAGGTCTTTTCCTTTAAGACATTTTCCAAATACTGGTAGTATATGAGAAAAGTAAGCAGAAAGTCTCTGCCCATTCCCAGCTAGGATTACAGTTTCATGGTACTGGGATCATAACAGTTAGAGTTCATGAGCTGCCAGGGGGAACAGCTTTGGTGAAAACTTTAGGCCTTCAGTTGGAACTCCTAAAGAGCTATACCTTAGGAGCACTGACAAATCAGAGATAGTCTGAGCCTGACCAAAATTGCAGGGTAGACTTGACTCAGCTTGATCTGTGATTAAGTTAAATTAATTAGCTTTCGCTATATCAGCAGAGAAAAGAATGTACCCTTTATGAAGGAATAAAACATCAGCTGGAATCCTTACAGTATTTTATATACAGTGTCTATCATTCAGTTGAAAATAGCTATGCCCAGACATAGGAGCATAACTACAAAACAGAAGAAAAACAGATAATGGAAACAGACCTTCAGGTGGTCCAGATAGTTGAATTAGCAAGGAAATTTCAAGTAATTATATTCAAGAAAACAGAGGAAAACGTATTTAAAAAATAGCTGCAAAGATGGAAAATTCACCAGATTGTTGGAATTTATTAAAAATAATATGTGAATTTTAGAACTGAAAAACATATGAACTTAAGAATGCAGTAGTTGAATTTAACAGTAGGTAAAACACAAAGAACGGTTAGTAGATGGAAAGTCAGTAGAATATATCTACACCAAAGTGCAGACAGAAACAAACAAAAAAGATAACTACAGAAAAGAGTATGAGGATCAGTAAAAATGCTGAACATTCATACAATTGAGTTCTAAAAAAAAGGGGGAGAGAGAGAGAATGGGCTATAAGTAATACTTTAAAATTGCCAGTGTTGCAAGCTGGTGATCCTGAAGTGGTAGCTGGCAAGAAGAGGCAGGGCACTGTGTAGGGACACCATGCCTTTCTTTGATGTACAGAAAAGGCTTGGTCTTAACGTATATCATGGGCTGACAATCCAAAGTACTGAACAGCCCTACAGGTTTCCTGCTCAGTGACATGCTTTTGAAAAAGAATGGATAGAATGTGCACATGGAATTGGTGGTATCCAGGCAGAGGAATAGTGGAAGATAGAATTTGATGATTTTGTTGAAAGTCTGCTTTGGCACAAAACAATGAGATGTGTAGGTACCATCAAGAACCAGCAGGATAAGGTAATAAAGGAAGGGAAGTACACCCCTCCACCTCATCACCACTTGGGCAAGGGGAAGCCTAGGCCCTGAACAGAGCAGCAGCTGATGACTGGAGGCTGATTTTCCTGTTCTCCTCCACTGGAAAAGATTACTTATTGAAAACCTCTTTGTCAAAGTGTATAAAAATAAAGGATTGCTCCATCCTAAAAAAAAAATAAATAAAAGCTAATTGCCAAGGATTTTCCAAAAGTGATTAAAGATGTCAATTCACATATTTAACAAGTTCTGCAAATGTCAAGCAGAATAAATACAAAGAAAACCGTACTTAGTCATCTAATATTAAAATAATGAAAATGAAATACAAAGCAAAAATCTTGAGCCAGAGAAAAGAGATACATTACTTTCAAAGGAGCAACAATAAGAAACTGACAATGGTCTTCTGAACAGAAACTGTGATGTCAGAAAACACTGGAAGGACATCTTTAAAGTGCTGAAAGAAAATGACTGCCAACCTATTTTTCTATACCCAGCAAAAATATTCTTTAAAAATTGGGGTGAAAATCCTGGTTCCACTCTGGTACCATAAAACCACTACTGCCCATCCCTCCCACTGATTACAACTTAAACAAAAAAGACAAAATACAAAAAACTACTAAGGATTCTGAAAAATAAACAAAAGCAGGCAGATTGTGGGGAGGGACTCACATGAGATTAATCTACCATTTTCTTTTCTCATGGATTTTGCCCCAAGGGCAGTCACATCATGGCATGGCAGCCTTGGCAGCTAAAACTTCAAGAGAAACCCCATATTTCCTGCACAGAGGAACCAAGGAAGGAAGCCTCTGTAGGATGGAGAGTTTGAGGGGAATCCCACACAAGTCTCAGCCTAAGCCTTGAACTATATATACATGGAATAGATGCAAAACAGCATAGAAAAGACTTAGAAAATTGAACTGAAAGTTAAGCCAGTGCCTCCGGAAAGTAAAACACAAATTACAGTCTAAACATAACTCAATTCGTTGCCTGCTAAAACAAAAACATTCTCTAAAGGATTATAACAATACCCAGGCTATACAACATAATATTCACAATGTCCAAAATAAAATCTAAAATTACTTGATGTAAATAACCAGGAAAATTGACCAATTCTCAGGGACAGCCAATCATCCCAAGATGATTCAGATGTTGGAAGTATCAGACAGAAGCATTAAAGCAGCTATTATAACTAGAATTCCTGGAGTAAGGAAAAACACATTTCAAATAAATTGAAAGAAAGGAATTCTTAGCAAGAATTAAAAACTATTGAAAAACAAATTTTATAACTAAAAATATCATACCCAAAATAAACTCATTGGATGGTTTCAGTAACAGAATGGAGATGACAGTGAACTTGTCAGTTGGTGAGCTTGAAGACAGAATAATAGAAATTATCCAATTGGAAGAACAGAGAGAGAAAAATTTATAAAAATGAACAGAGCTTCAAGGACTTGTGGGACAATATCAGAAGGTATAAATAACATGTATAATTGGAGTTCTAGAAGAATTGAAGAGATTATGGCAGAAAAGATATTTGAAGAAATAATGGCTGAAACTTCCCAAATTGGGTAAAAGATGTAAATTTACAGGTACAAGAGACTCAGCAAACTATAGACAGGATAAACTTAAAAGCACACCTGCACACATCATAAGCAAACTACTAAAAGTCAAAAATACTCACTTGCTGAAAGATTTTTACTTGTTGAAAAAATATCTTGAAAGCTATCTATGAAAAATTATATGTTACCTACAGAGGAAGAGAGATTTGAATGACCATACATTTTTCATCAGAATCAATGGAGGGAAGAATTCAGTAGAACAGTTCCTTTAATGTATTGAAAGAAAAGAGCTGTCAACCCAGAATTCTATATCCAGTGAAAATATTCTTCAGGAGTAAAGGTGAAATAAAGACATTTTCAGATAAAGGAAAAGGATTCATGAGTGGCAGATTTGCTCTATAAGATATGCTAAAGGAAGTTCTTCAGAATGAAGAAAAATGATACCAGAGAGAAACCTGGATCTTCATGAATGAAGGAAGAGCAAAATAAATCGTAAATAGCTGGTTAATATAGAGTACTTTTTGCCTCTTGAATTTTTAAAAAAACTTTTTTATGAGGTTTTCCATTTGTATAGATGTTTGACAGTAGTAAAGGAACTCACCCCACAGACTTTCATTATATTATTAAATATGAAGTGGTACAATACTAACTCTAAGTAGGCTTTAAATGATTAGATATGCATATTGTAATTCTTAGAGCACGCACTTAAAAAATACAATGAGATATACCCAAAAAGCCAATAAAAATATTCAGATAATCTTAAAGAGGGCAGTAAAGGGAGAACAGAGAAAAAGAAGGCCTAAGCCCAACCATATCAAAAATTAAACTAAACAACAGTCGTCTAAACATCTCAATTAAAAGCAAAAATTGACAGAGAGATTGACAAAAGACCTTACTATATACAGCCTACCAGAAACACACTTTAAATATAAATAAACAGGTTGAAAATGAATGGATGGGAAAAAACTATACCTTGCAAATAGTAAGCTTTTTGCAAGGTATAGTTGATATACCTTACTGTTTCTGTAAGAAACTGTTTCTATACAAAGCTATAAGTGGCTATTTTAATATCAGAGAAAATAGACTTTAAGACAGATTATTACTGAGAAAAAGAGCAACATTTCATAATGATAAGCCAAGTGTGGTGGTGCGCACCTATAGTACAAGCTATTTAGGAAGCTGATGTGAAAGGATTGCTTGAGTCCAGGAGTTTAGGCCAGCCTGGGCAACATAGTGAGGCCCTGTCACTGGGGGGAAAAAACCATAATGATAAGAGACAGTTCATTAGGAAGACACAGCAGTTATCCATAGGTATGCACTAAATCATAGAGCCTCAAAACAATGACACAATAATTGACAGAATTAAAGGGAAGTCTGAAGTCTTAGTAGGAGATTTGAAGACCATCTCTCATCAATTGATGGAACAGCTAACAAAAATTGGTCAAGAAAGATCTGACCAGCCGGGTGCGGTGGCTCATGCCTGTAATCCTAGCACTCTGGGAGGCTGAGACGGGTGGATCGTTTGAGCTCAGGAGTTTGAGACCAGCCTGAGTGAGAGTGAGACCCCATCTCTACTAAAAATAGAAATTAGCTGGACAACTAAAAATATATATATATAAAAAATTAGCCGGACATGGTGGTACATGCCTGTAGTCCCAGCTACTCAGGAGGCTGAGGCAGAAGGCTTGCCTGAGCCCAGGAGTTTCAGGTTGCTGTGAGCTAGGCTGATGCCATGGCACTTCAGTGCAGGCAACAGAGGGAGGAAGGGAGGGAGAGAGGAAGGAAGGAAGGAAGATCTAATTGACATTTATGGAATATACATTCAACAGCTACAGAATATACAGTGTTTTCCAATGTACTACATGGTATAGTCATCAAGATAAACTGTATGTTTGGCTATAAACAAACCTCAATAAATTGAAAAGGATGCAGAAGTACATTCTAAGCATTATAAAACATTGCTGAGGGATTTTAAAGGAGATTTAAATGAGAGACATTTCATGTTTATTGAATCAAAGACTAAGTATTGTTAAGATGCAATCCTTCCCAAGTTGATACATATATTCAACACAATCCCTGTCAGAATCCCAGCAGGGTTTTATAGAAGTTAACAAGCTGATCCTAAAATTCATATGGAAAATAAAAGGACCCAGAACAGCCAAAACAATTTTGAAAAAGAAAAACAAAGTTGGAGGACTCACACTTCTCAATTTCAAAATTTACTATAAAGCTACAGCTGTTAAGACATTGTGGTACTGGCATAAACAGAGATCAGTAAATCAAAGAATAAAATTGAAATTCCAGAAATAAATCCTTATGTTTATGGTCATTTGAGTTTAACAGAGAAGCCAAGACAATTCAACGGGGAAATGATAGTTTTTTCCTCAAATGGTGCTGAGATAATTGGATATCCATATGCAAATACAGTCAGTCTCCTATATCCACCGATTCTGCGTCTGTGAAGTCAACCAACCATGGATTGAAAATATTTTTTAATGTACAATTAATAATACAAATAGAATAATACAGTATAGCAACTACTTACATTGTATTAGGTAATATAAGTAATCTAGAAATGATTTAAGGTATATAGGGGTTACAGCTATTATGAACCCATAATAATTTTTAAGAAGTGTATTAGAGGATATGCATAAAATATATGTAAATATTGCACCATTTTATATAAGGATCTTGAGCATCCAATGGTTTTAGTATCCATAGGGGGTTCTGGAACCAGTCCCCTGAGGATACTGAGGGACGACTGTAGGTGAACTTAGACATTCAACTTATACACAAAAATTAACTCAAAATGGAGCAGATGCCTAAATGTAAGAGCTAAAACTATAAAAATTTTGTAAGAAAATATAGGAAGAAAATCTTGAAGACCTTGAGTTAAGCAAAGAATTCTTAGGTATGACATCAAAAGCATGATCTATAAAAGGAAAAATTGATAAAAATTAAACATTATCAAAATTCAAAACTTTTGTGCTCCAGAAATACCAGAAAATGGAAAGACAAGCCACAAACTGAGGGGAAAAAATTGCAAATTACATATCTGATAAAGGACTTGAATCCATAATATATACACAACTCACACAGCTCAATAGGAAGATAAACAACAACCTAAGTAAAAAATAGGCAAAGATCTGAATAGATATTTCACCAAAGAAGAAATAGGAATTTCTTCCGTTTCTTCTATAAATATGCTAAAAAACACATGAAAGATGCTCAACATCATTAGTTATTAGGGAAATGCCATTTGAAACCACAACGAGATACCATTTACTACCCACTAGAATGTCTGTAATCCAAAAGACAATAACAAATATTGGAGAGGATATGGAAAAATGGGAACCCTCCTACAGTGCTAGTGGGAATATAAAATGGTACAGCCACTTGGGGAAAAACTTGGCAGTTTCTTTAAAAGACAAACATAAATTTAAAATATGACTCAAAAATTTTACTCCTACGTATCTACCCAAGAGAAATGAAACTGTAGCTTACACCAGAGATTTGCATGGGAATGTTCATAACATTCTTTATAATAGCCAAAAAGGAGAAACAACCCAAATTGCCATCAGCTGGAAAATAGGTAAAATGTGACATATTTATACGGTGGAATACTATTCACCAATAAAAAGGGATGCGATACTGATACATGCCAAAAAAAATTGCTGAACCTCAGAAACATGTTTGTGTTAAGTGAATGAAGCCAGATATAAAGAGAAAATATTGTATGAAATCAATAAATATGAAATGTCCAGAAAAGACAAATCTATAGAGACAGGTTAGTATAGTTGCCTGGGGCTGGGGAGGAAATGGAGATTAACTTTAAATAGGTATGAGGTATCTTATTGGGGTGGTAAAAATGTTTTAAAATTAGAAATGGTCTAAAACTTGGTAAATTTACTATAAAAATTTTTGTACACTTAATATGAGTGAATTTTATGACATGAATGATACCTCAATAAAGTTTTTTAAAAAAGTGTATTTTCTGACCACACTGGAATTCAGTTAGAAATCACTAATAATAATAAGAGATCAAGGAAAACCCAAACATACTCCCAGATAATTCATGAATTGAAGATAAAATCATAAAGGAAATTAGAATATCATTTGACTAGAATGAACAAAAAATAGAACATATCAAAATTTATAGGCTACAACTAAAATAAGATGATTGGAGGTGAACTTACAGCTTTAAATGCTTTATTAGAAATAAAGAATGATTTAAAATTAATGATTTATGGTTCTACCTTAAGAAGGTAGAAAAATAAGAATAAAGTAAGTAGAAAAAAGGAAATAATATAAAACAGATATCAATAAAATTGGAAAGGTAAAGTATATCAATAAAACCAAAAACTCATTCTTTAAAAAGAACAAAATTGATAGATTTTGAATAGCTAGACTGATTAAGAAAAAGAACGCAAATCACTAATATCAAATAGACCCCCAACTTGATACTGCCGCTTTCTCTTAGTAGAGTTATTTTAAAGACTAAAATAACGTTTTTAAAGCCTAGTGTAGGCATACTTCGTTTTATTGCTCTTTGCTTTATTGCACTTCATAGATGTCACATTTTTTACAAATTGAAGGTTTGTAGCAACCCTATGTCCAGCAAGTGTATCAGTGCCATTTTTCCATGTGCTCACTTCATGTCTCTTTGTCACATTTTGGTAATTCTTTCTTTCTTTCTTTCTTTCTTTCTTTCTTTCTTTCTTTCTTTCTTTCTTTCTTTCTTTCTTTCTTTCTTTCTTTCTTTCTTTCTTTCTTT
>CAUYRT010023814.1:0-36583 GCA_963574885.1 Lepilemur ruficaudatus
GTTCTCACACGGATTGTTTCTTGTTGATCGGCCTCAAGACACCTTGTGACTTGCAAACAAACCAAGGTGCCTTGACCCGCAAACGGGAAAGGGCAAAGGAGGAGACGCACTCGTTAACTCCCTGAGGCAGAGTGGTGAGAACCAGTCCACGTTGAGACGAAAACATTCTGGGAACAGAAAATAGTGGTGGGAAAAGTTGGAGTAGACTGGGACAGATGCCAAAAGAACAGTGTTAAAAATGAAGCCGCTGCAAGCAGGAGAGGGCTGCAGTCTTGTATCGTCTCTGTGTGTCTGTCGTTTGTTGTCTGTCTTCTGTGTTCAATTCTCCTTCCCAAGTGGAGCCACAACACTGAGGAGCCTTGTCAAGCCTGGTCTGGAATATGGGATGGTCCTATGCTAGATCCATTTAATAAACGCGTCTGTTATCTGAGTACTGATTTTCCCTATCCATATTGGTATGGATTTAATTTACATAAAATCACTTTCAATAGCCCAGGAAGAACGGATTTGTTTACTTTTTCTTCAAGACAAATAGTGCAGCGAAAGAGTAAAAGGCCTCATTTCCCAGGCCCAGTGGTTTAGGATTAGGGAGTGGCAACAAGGGCATTCTAGTGCTGACCTTGACACCAGAAAACAGATCCATTCAAACTCTATGGTTTTAAGTTTTCTTCTCTGCAAACTGTGATTTATTAATCAGGACTTTTTCAGCTACAAGTGACAGAAATGCAACTAGCTTATGTTATATAAGGAATTTATCAATACCATAAGATGGTTTATGGATGCCAAGGGGGCACCATCAGAGCTCTCTGATGTCTATCAGAGTTGTTCTTAGACAACTTGAAACATTGTACTTTGCACCTCAGAATCTCTTCAGCCATCCTCTTTCTCCATAATTTAAAATCTAAATGCATAAGGATGCTATTCACTGTCTGGGGGATGGGCACACTTGTAGCTCTGGCTTGGGCACTGCAAAGGCAATATATGTAACCAAAATGTTTGTGCCCCCATAATATTCTGAAATTTAAAATTTTTTAAAAATAAAAAAGAATACTATTCAAAACCTGATACAATCTGTCTTCAAATAACCTTTTCAGTCTCATTTTAATAATTACTTGCAATTATTGAGCCCTTACTGCCTACCAGTGTTGGTTTTAGAGAGAAACAGCCTGGATTAGAATTCCTGGTTCTACCCCTGCTAATTTTGTACTTGTAAAAACCTCCTTAACCCCTGGAAGCTTCCATTTTCATCACTTGCAGAATGGGAATAATAATAACATCTGTCTTATTCCACTTATTTCATTCAGTATTTCATGGTGAGAAACAGTCTCACATCTTATAGCTTTCTTCATGACCCACTGTTGGACCAGGGTGCAAAATCAAACTATTTAAATACATAACTCCTCTCTTAGGAACCATGTACATAGGAGATTCAGTTCCCCAAAAGACTGGAGCCCAGACATGCAAAATACTTTGGCCAATGCAGAGGATATTATTTATTCAACTCTAAAATCTACATCTAGTAAATAATATCCATATTTGGCACATTCTTGACATCTGTTTTTTTGAAATGGTCTACAGATATTTTTTGTTTCTTTTGCTTGTCCTTCCAGCCTTTAATTTATCTCTTGAATCCTTCATTTTTAGCACTACCAAACTCCCAGGGAGTCTCAATTAGTTGAATATCTTAGCAACTGTTGCTTTTAGGAAAAAATAAACTGATATAACAGAAGTTGCTGTCTCCTCTGGCCTCCACGATAGCCACGGTAGAAGGCTGTGCCTCCCCTAAACTATCTTGGCCCAAATTGACCATTTCAAATAGGGTCAAGACTACTTGGTCAGCCTCCCCACTCTGAGCCTTGGAGGTGGTGGATTTCATGTTATCCAAAAAGGAGCAATTTCCTTACAGCTTTATTTTACCTGGACACATATCACAGCTCCAAAGTCTTTATTTAATTTCAGCTCTTCTTAGTTGACTTCCATGCCCCAACCTGCTCCCTACCTAATCTACACTTCCAGTTTAACCCCTACATTTCAACATCAGGGCACTCTTTCCTCAAAATTTCATCTATGACATAATATCCCTATATCATTCACAAAGGCAGAGCGCAACTTCCTCTGCAAATCTAGGCAGAAAGGCAATAGAGATAGTTGGATCTCTTTTCTCTACAATTACCTACCACATGTATACCTGGGAATGCAAATATACGGCAGAATTTTGCAAAAATCTTTGATGCTTAATGTTACTTGGCTGAGCACTAACTCAGTTGAAGACAAGTGATTTTCTTTTGTCTTCCTAAATAATCTATACAGAATCTTTAGTTTCTCTCTCCCTGAATTTCAACACAATAGATCCAGTTATACTTCCTGAGTCACTGTGGGGAGATATTTGATAGGGTTGGGGACAGAAAGGCAGATGAGTGGGGAAGCATGTGCTCTAGACTGAATGCCATTGGAATAGTAGAGCTGATAATCAGCTGTACTCCTGCACTCAGATCCAATGCTGCTTGGAAGGGCTTCCCAGCAAAGGATTCTATGACCCTGACCCCCTCTGTTTCTGGAAGGAAATGCGCTCAGTAGCATTGAGGGTGGGAAGGGATCTGATTCTCACTGAGGGGCCCACATGGCCATGCACTGCTTACAATGATGCTCAGAGAAGTGCTACTAGGCTGAAAGTTGAGCTTAGGGCAACCGCATGGCTATTCTATTTCTGAACGGCTTTTCATAATCAGGCCAATTATAACTTTAAACATTTTTGGAAGATATCATCAGACTGTGAGACTAAAAGAAATTGGCTTTCATCCTTCTGACACCTTTTTATTACTCCAAATCCCTATTTCATCATGTATTAGACAGATGGAACAGGTGCAGAGCCTTGTGTTTTCTGCTGAAAGAGATACTGATAAATTTAAGGTACGGTCCTTGTCCTAAGAAAATAACAAGTGAGAGCTGGTGGTGGAGATGGGAGCGAGGTGAAAGACATAGCAAAAACAGATTAAGACATGCATATTTTAATTCAATTTATTATGTATCTATTTCATTCCAGGCACTGTTCTAGGTAGTGGGGATATAGTATTAAACAAAACAGACAATATCCCTATTTCTGTGGGTTTACATCCTAATAGAGAAAACTTAAAACACAAAAATAAAAATAAATAAGTTTAGCTAATTAGAAGTACTGCAACTAGTTAAATAAAATGTGATACATAACATGTTGCCATGTATCATAAAAAGAATGAGGAAACTATATGGTATGGAACTCTTTTCTGATATGAAATAATCTCTAAGATATATTGTTAAGTGGGAAAAAAAGGAAGGTGTAGAAGATAATTTACAGTATTAACATTGTGACAAAATAAAGACTACATATTTGCTTGTGTATGCTTGCATATATACAATTAACTGTTAAAATTAGTTGCCTCTGGGTTGAAAAACTAGTTAGTCAGGAGACAGAAATACTGTGTACCTGTACCCACTTATAGCTTCTGTATTTTGAACTTACATAAATATATTACCTAATAATTTTTTTAAAAGACACGATGAAAGGTGAAGAAGTAGTGACAGAATAAATAATTCTTTATTAATAAGTTTTATTATAAAGTGGAGTAGAGAAATTAGGGTAATAGCTGGAGGATGATGTAAGGGCCAGATAGATTTTTTTTTAGGTTGGGCAATTGTATACTGATAGAAATAATAAAGTGTAGAGGGGGGAAATGGATAATACGGGAGAGAGAGGACAATTGCTCCGTGTGAATAGACAAGGGAGGGTGGGACCCAGTGCTTAAGGGAGGCCTCAGTTAGGAAGGTGAACAGCTACCATATGTAAGAGCAGGGATGGCAAAATTCATCAGTATAGAAGCAGGTATTTCATAGATGTGATGGTGGGAACGTGTGGAATTCTCTTCTATTATATCATTGAATAAATAGCAAGCCGAGAGTGAAGAGCAGTAAAAGGATATTGGAGTTAATGGAGAGAGAAGACAGTGTGAGGTCGTTACTTAGGAGAATAAGAGAAGGAATCAGCTGAGGAAGTATACTAGCTCTGTTAGGCCACACATGGAAAGTGAGACCACTCAGCATGGATTTGTATTTTTATCCAGCCAAATTCAGCTGATTAGCTATAGCCTCAGACCAGGTGGGAAGTTGTATTTAATCAAGCCGGGGGCAGTGCCACTGAGAACAATGAGGGGAGAGAGGGGCAATGAAGTTTAGGGTAGATGCAAGGGAGCAACTGTCGTGATGAACTGAATCATCGAAGCTGGATAAGGAGCATGTCTGAGAAGCTCCAGCCAAACCAACCTTCCCACAGAAAACTCTGGCAAAATATAAAAGATAACTACCTAAAGGCACTGGAAAGGGAGTAAACCAGGCAGAAACGGGAAGGGAGTCAACATTTGGAAAAAGGGACCAACGGTAAGTTTCCTATTTTTGAAGAAACTGAGGCAGATCTCAGTTGGCAAAAGGTAGTTAAAACTGAACTAGAAAACCACTGTCTTACTAGCTTGAAGAACCAGAAAACAGGGTTATAGACAGGATAAGCTGCTAGAAAGTTAGCAGGAAAATTCTGGAGAGGATGAGCCAAAGCAGGAAAACCCCAATTTTGTGGTGTTTTTTTTTTTGGAGACGGAGTCTCGCTCTGTTGCCTGGGCTAGAGTGCAGTGGTGTCATCATAGTTCACTGTAACCTTGAACTCCTGGGCTCAAGTGATCCTCCTGCCTCAGCCTCCCAAGTAACTATAGCTAGGACTATAGGTGCACACCACCACACCTGGCTAATTTTTCTATTTTTAGTAGAGACGAGGTCTTGCTGTTGCTCAGGCTGGCCTCGAACTCCTGAGCTCAACCAATCCTTCCGCCTTGGCCTTCAATTACTGACGTGAGCCACTGTGCCTGGCCCCCAATTTTGTGTTTAAATGCTGCTCATATCTCTGGCTGATCGGTTAACTACATAAAAAGGTCAGAACCCAAGCAAGACTAAGGCTAAAAGAGCTCAGTAGAACATGGTGACTTGTGTTGCTCCACATCCTTTGAAAGCAGGAGGTTCCCTCGGAAGATCTTCTTTGTTTGCTGTATATTTGAAATATCATTAATGAAAAGCATAGTCAGGTGAGAAACAGGGCTTGGTACAGTGTTCAATAGTCATACTGACCTAAATGGAATCACAAAATTCACATGTCTGCTAGTTAACTTGGATGTTCCTTTCCACTGAATATGCTTTTGTAAGTGGTATAATCCTCCACCTCTTTTATTCTCCACCATGCCCCCCACATTCACATTAATACATACAACATTCAAGGTAAGTATTGTGACTCTTGGGTCACAACAAAGCAGCAAACACATGTTAAATGTAGTTATCGTCCCCCTCATAAAGAGCCTCGAGGGTCCTCCTGAGTAGGAAACAGAAAAAGATTCAGGGCAAAGACAAATTAATTTTGCATGGGTGTCCTTTCAGCTCTCTTGTAGCAGCACTCACAGCCTGCCTCCCCAGCCTGGGCCACAAGAGCACATATATGTGACAAGTGGGAGAGGGAAGCCCCATTTGCAGCCAGCTGGGTGTTGAACAAAGATCCCAGCAAACAGACTCATTCTCTCTTATTAGACATTAGATGGCAGGTAAGTTGCTTTTCTCTCTTGCACACAGAGAGCAAGTCTCCCAGCACAGACAGGGAATGATATTTGAGGAACTCTTGAACAGAGATACCAAAAAAGTTTGTAATAGGTGTTTTTTTTCCCCATTTCCCTAAAGCTTTGAGTTGGGGTTAACTCTATGCTCTCAAATAGTACTGAGGGCTACCATTGTCCTGTCAACCTCTTCTTGCTCTTCCCCAGATGTTCACATGGCTTACTTCCTCACTTCCTTCAGGTTTCTGCTCAAATGTCTCCTCATCAGAGAGGTCTTTTCTTTCTTTCTTTTTTTAACATTGTGATAAAATTTACATGATGTAAAATTTACCACCTTGACCATTTTAAGTGTGCAGTTCGGTGGTAGTAGGCACATTCACATTGTTGTGCAACCATCACTACCATCCATTGCCAGAACCATTTTTATCTTGCAAAATTGAAACTCTGTACCTGTTACACACTAATTCCCCATTTCTCCTTACCTCTAGTCTCTGGCGACCGCTATTTTACTTTCTGTCTCTATGACAGACAGATGTTTTTGGACCACTATCCTATATAAACTAACATCTATCTGACTCCTGTCATTTTCTAGACCCTTAATCCTGTTTTATTTTTTTTTCTGATTATATTTATCTCTGCCAGACACATAGAGCTGTTTTTCTGTCTCCCTCCACTAGAACGTATGCTCTTTGAGGGCAGGACCTTTCTTTTTTATTGCTACATCCTCAGAACCTAACATAGTACCTGGCAAGTGTATGAGCACAAATATTTGTTGGCATGAATAAGTTTCAAGGGAAAAGGTGTTCATATTCTACTAGATCCTGAATGTGTATTCTCCAGCTGTTGAGCCCTCATTTCTTTGCTCTTGTTTCTTTCCAACTATTAGTCTTCTACCAGTACAACTTTTTTCTTAGTGCAACTTTGATCCCATTTCTTATCTTTTATCGCCACTCCAAATTCTTAGTCTCTGTTTTAGTCTGTTTTGTGTTGCTATAACAAAATACTACAGACTAATTTACAAAGAAAAGAAATTTCCCACAGTTCTGAAGGCTGGGAAGTCCAATATCAAGGTGCTGGCAGCTGGCAAAGGCTTTCTCACTGAGTTATCCCGTAGCAGAAGGTGGAAGGACAAGAGAGTAATAAAGAGCAAGAGACAGAATTCCCAGACTCAAGCCCTTTTATAATTAGCATTAATCCATTCATCAGGGTGGAGCTCTCATGACTTAAACTCTTCCTATTAGTTCCCACCTCCCACCGCTGTTGCACTGGCGATTACATTTCCAATGCATGCTTTTTGTAGGACACCTTCAAACCATACCAGTCTCCTTGTTCTTCCTCTATAACCTCCTGAAAACTGCTACCTCTGGTCCATTGATGTCTCCAAGATACAGAAATGTACTGAATATATCTTCCTTTCTAGCCATGTTTATTAGTATTATCGTAAATGAACACATAAGATTTCTGGAGTAGAGACAGATTGTTATTATTATTCATTTAAAAGGAAATAACAACTTTATGGTTTCCCATTCCCTGATTCTTTCCCATGGGGAGGATGCAACAAATTTGATGTTACTCTACAAATACAGGGCTTATGTTGTCATAGAGCAATGCCAGAAAAAATAAAATCAATCTAGGCATTTATATAAAAGAGAGAAAGGCAGCTGTCCCCTTCCCTACTGAAAATCTCCTTGGAGATGGAATGGAAAGAATCCTGAATTTCATGTAAATAAATCTCTCAGGGAAAAGGTAAGACCACTGTCTCCAGTTTTACAACCCAGGGATACCTCCTTGGTCCTGGCTCTCATCTATGTTTGAACTGGAAACACGTGCCTCCTTAGGTAAAATCTCTCTGGAATTATCTCCTTATTTAATTTAATTTAATTATAAATTACCTTTCAGGACTTGTTAGAACCAAGTTTCAGTAATATTTGTTCAGAGCGCTCTAGTTGTACAGAAACATAAAAATATTTTCTCTTCAGCCCATTTTATCCTCCAACTTCGCTACTGTCCATCAAAGACCTAATTGCAAGCAATAGAAACCTACTCTGACTGATTTAAGCAGAAGTGGAGTCACTAGGAAGCCTAGACAGCTAGACATGGGAACCAGGTAAATGCAAGGAAATCTGGACAGCACAGGGATCCCTCCACAGCAGTGTCTGCTGGGACTGATGATGAATTTCAGACACCACAACACCCAGCTGCTGCAAGCTGTTACCTGCCAATAGCTACCTAGGATGCCACAGCAGAACTTCTGCTACTGCTAGTACCACTACAAGAATAGGTTAGGAACCATCCTTTATATTACTGGCTTTCAGTTTAAACTCTGGGTCTGGAGCATCTGATTGGTTGAGACTAGGACATGTGCTTCTGCCCTAGCTGCATAGAAGGCCAGGAAACTGAGTCTGTCTTTTTAGTTTCTATAGTGGGAAATGGGCTCCGATTATAGGTAAGACTTATACTATGGAGACTAGCTCAAAAGAAAAAGTGATACTGGGCAGCCACAAAAAATAACCTATGTCCATAATTTTGCTACTCTACCTGCATTCCATATCTCAATCTTTATCTACATCCATCCATATGCATAAGCCAGAAATCATGGCATCGTCTTTGAATTGTTCACTCCTACAATAGATCTTATAGTTCTGCTGCTTCCTGCAACCTTCTCAAGCATTTCTTATATCTGTTCTTTTATCTCTGCCCCCATTACCATGGCCACAAGTGGGCCTTCATCATTTCCTCCTTGGATAATTGTCATTGCATTCTACTTGGTTCTATTGGGCTTCATCCCCTGCAATCAGTCTTCCACACTGCTATCACACAGATGTCTTTCTAATATTTGATCACATTGTTCCTCTACTTAGTCTGTCAATAATGGTCTTCACTGCATTTGGAATAGAATTTAGATTATTGGAATGGCATACAATACTACTTTGATCCACCCCCTTTTCAGCTTCAACTTCTTTCAACATTGCGCTATATGAACCCTTCACTACCACAGTGAAAAAATACTTGTTCTCCAAATGTATAATGCTCCCTTACATGTCACATCTAGGCATGTACTGTTGTTGCCTCTCCCTGGAAGAGAGGTCAGAGAATTCTTTTATGGTTTACTTCAGGGGAGAAAGGTGGGAGATGATCAGAGAGTAACCTTCTTGCTTCTGTGGTTTTCTCAATTGCCTTCATCCTAAACTACTCAGTATGTCATGGTGTGACATCTAAAAAGGTACATTACATTGAGTGAAGAAAAGTTAAGGTCACATGCAGCTCTTTATACTTTACTCATCTCTGTATCTTTATATGTCACTCATCTCTGTATTTCTCATATTTTTTAAAATGCCAAGTTGTATTAAGTATTAATCTTGCCAATTAAAAAAACAAACAGCCAATCTTGTGAAGTGGTAGAGCAGGATTTGATCCAAGGTAGATAGGATTTTCTATGTCCTTAATAACTATATTACTATGACACAATTATATAACAAGCAAGCTTACATGAAACATTCTATAAGTAACTTTAATATATATGGTACTTTATTATATATAGTGTAATTTTATTCATAAGTTATTTATTTTTAAAAGACCTTTTAAAACAACTTTTGAAACTTTTTATTATGGAGCTTTCCAAATGTATACAAAAGTAGAGGAAATGTGCATAAGGAACCTTCAAGTATCCATAACCCAGCAACTTCTTCCTCTTTGTAATCATCTTTTTCTGAAGATACAGAAAAGACCTTATGGATATCTGCATTATGATCCATTCACCATTCTCAGCAACTTTAATTACCTTTTAACATCCTCTTCCAATTAATAACAGGGTTATTTATCAGAGTTTCACAACTATCTGTGGCAAATTTATTTAAAATATAAGTCTCTGAAGATTTTCTCTGTCCCTGCAACAACTCAAAAATATAAAAATCCTGGGCAAAGAACTGCAATGGTAGTTATATGTATATATAAAGCTATCAGTGTGCCTAGTTAAAGAGTTGAGTAAAATAGAGGAGATTAGAAAAGAAAATTTGGAAAAAAGATCTAAAAGTTGTATCCACACTTAACATTTTCTTTCAAGTCATATCTTTTGTTTTAAGCATCTTTTGATCAAGTGGGCGGCAGATGCTGGCCCAGTTCCCTATTTCTGTGCCTTCACATAACATCCTCCTGGAGGTGCTTTGCAACTTAAAATAGTGCTCTTGTCCCATATGTGGCAGAGTAGAACTTAGAGTGAATCAGGCTAGAGAATAAGATGAATGGAGTATAAGCAGATCAGAGAAGATAACAGGAGACAGTGGTTCAGCATAATGGTGATTCAGAACCATGGACAGTGATATATGTACCCTCACCTCTCTTAACACCCCACTGTGCATAGTTTGCTCATATAGAGTCTTGTTACCCTGTATCGCGAGTGGGGGAGGGTGTTGAAAGTACAGGCAAGGTTCAGAGGCCAATGTGGAGGCCAATCTTGCATCCACAGAACTCAGGCAGAGGCATGATAAAGGTTGTAAAATCCAAAAACAGATATACAGGAGTCACACTCGGGGAAAGGAGAAGCCAAATCTGAGGACCAAAGAGAGGATTAGGGTACAAACTAAAATTAAATAAAATAGAAAGGGGAACATATTTAGACTTGAGGACTAGAAACAGGACTTTCAGGTGCAGAAGCAGTCAAGCAGATCCACACATCAGGGCAACTAGAGGTCTTCCTGCCCTTTGTTCTGAATTCAATTCAATCTAAATTGATTCAAATCCATAGAACTAAATGCAAGCTAATAATAGTGAGATCATGGTTTTAAGCAGTAATACTGATGTGGACAGATAAGAGCTAACAGATTTGCACTGCTCACAGGTGTAAACAGAAGTGAACAGATGCTATTGGTAACACTTGTGGCCTAGAGCTCTCATGGTCTTGACATTGGGAAGCAGATATCTGAACTCACTACCTTTTGCACTAAGAATTGGTGCAAAAGAAGATAAAGAAAAGATAATGGGAAGAAGAGAGAAGTATTCAGGGAAGGGAAATTGATGAGTATTGACATGATTATTCCTGCCCTTACCCTTGGTATTTCACTTTAACATTTTTTTTAAATCTCTCAAGACAAAAAAATGGCTTTAAATGGACCTGCTTTAGAGAGAAAACTACAAACGCGTATGTGTATGTGTATGTGTGTGCGTATGCATATAAGTTGAGAAGAACTTTTGATTTTACCCCAAGTGAATAAAAGGGTGCCAAAACAGCTATGAGAAACAGACAAGTAAGTGTAGTATACAGAAAAAAGTTTTCTCCATTCAGGAAGAAAATCTTCGTATAAGAAGAGAATCTTCATATTTTCCTTTTAAATATTTTCAGTAAAGGACAGTCTCTTTAGAAGGAACAAACCAAGAGTACAATGGGTGCAATTCTTAACATCAGAAGCTACTTTCTCCAAGATTGACAATGCTGCCAAACTAGTGAGAATAAAAAATAAACAGAAGTTCAAGAGTTTGACAAATAAGCAAGCAGAAGTATTAATAGCAGAAGACCATATACCTACTTCGTTTTGCTGCATCACTGGCATAATTATCATGGATACAAATGTCATCTGGCACTGGCATAAGGATTTGGTATGACCTAACTGACTACATGGATGTCCTTAACAAGTTCTTTGATGTTCCATGTGTATTTTTCCAAATTTGTGTTTGTTGGTTATACAATATCTTCCTAGATAAAAGACTCATTCTCTAGTCAGGGATATACAGGAAACTATACTTTTGCTAAAACCACATTCAGGTCTTGCCTAATATCTTGAAATAATAAGGGCCAAGCCTGGACCATAATGATTATTCTTCTGCAGATACTACGATTAGGGGCTTTAAGTTGACTCCTAGATTTGGGTCAGCAAACATTTTCTGTAAAGGGCCAGATAAAAAATATTTTAGGTTTTGTGGGCTACATATTCTTCTCTGTCACATATTACCTTTTTTTTATTGTTTTTAACCACAATTTTTAAATGCGGAAACATTCTTAGTTTATGGTCTATCTAAACACAGACCATGAGCCAGATTTGGCCCATAGGGCCTAGTTTGACAACTTCTGCAAGGAAAAAGGTTAGAGGAAGATTAGAGTAGCTTGGCCCAAAGAAAGTATTGGGAGGAGGGCACATCACTGAATCCAGGGAAATATAAATAACTTTGCCAAGAAGATATGATTCTCCTTTTCTCAAAAAATGGTATGGCCATACCATCTATAGTTTGGTTCCTTTGACAACTAAAATTATTTTGTTCCTTGGAAAAGCACATGATTTGTCCATTCCATATGAGTAATGATGTTTACAGAAGTAAACTGATAAGAAAGACTGCTGACAAACTCAAGTGAAGTATTCACTACCTTCCTTGATTTTCTTTCTCACATCAGAGCTATTTAAGCAACAGTTGAAGAAAATTTTTCTTCTATATTATGTTGGAAAATAAATACATGTGTATGTATGTGTATTTATATATAGAAAATATATGTGTGCTTACATACAAATGATATACAAAATACGTGAATATATAATAAATATATAAACACATATATATTTCCTCTAGTTCACAATTCCCACTTCTGTACAACACAGTTTTCATATATAATTTCAAAAGACATATAAGGATGCTAATGTAGTATAACAGCTGAGCAGCAATGGTTTGCACAGCCACCTAGGTACTTCCCCCCCATAAAATACTGGGCATACCCAACGATGTAGCCGAGAGGTCTCCAGTGTCACTCTATAGAGCAGTATTCATGTCTGGGGTGAAAAGGGCTCTCCATTTGCCTGATTACCATCACCAGTGTACACCTTACCAGTTTCCATTAAACCAATCAATCACTCCACTAGGGGAAGAAAATTTTTCATAAATGTATGTATTTAGACTAATTAAACTTATCATCAAGGAGGTAATACTGCCTGCTACAAATGGATCCCATATGTGCTAATTACCTTACAGAACACAGAAGCTATAGAGAGATTAGGGTGATGACTTGGATGGATGAGCAAATAGGTCAGCTAGAGATGAGTGAACTGATTTGTCTAATATTAGAAGTGAGCTCTATAAAGCCCCTGCCTGAATGAAATCATTCAAATGCTTCTGCAGCTTTAGCAATTCAAGTATGTTTTAAATCTTCAGTTTTAAATTTTCATATATTTGAAAGTCTTCTGCCTCTAGAGAACTACAAAAGATGTAGTAACACACTCTTTCACAAAACTGCGTTCCTAGAGGTTTATATTTGTCAAAAGATTCTCTACCACCCTGTATGGCTTTCATGATTTCCCTAACACCTGTTGTAAAAAGGCTCTAAACACGAAAATCTTCAACTGTACTGCAGTCATGAACAAGTGCCAAAATGTTTTAAAGATGTTCTTCCATAACATTTATCAAAAGTATCAAGAGATTGGACTTTGTGATTTGAGTAGATAATATAAGGCCATACGTTAAGCAGCCAAGACAGAGGATTGGCTGATCTAGGAATCAAGGGACATAGACTCTTAGTTCATTTCTGCCTTAAGGGGCTGTGTGAAGTTAAGACATTTACCACCTCAGTGCCTCATTTTTCTCCTTTTATGTAAAATTGACTTCACATGCTAGTATCTATATCTCAGTCAATGCTAAAGTTATCTAAAAGAAGCAAAAGAGGATTTTTATGTTACATTCTCCCTGCCTTTCAAATGCACCCTTCTCAATCTTCATGTGAGACATGCAAAAATAGAAATATTGAATTTGGTGATAGAATGATAAAGTACATAAAGGAAACAGATTTACTTAAACTATTTAAGTAAATAGTTTAGTGGAATTAAAAATTTCTATATAAGTAATTTTATATTTTATTAATATCATTGGTCAAGTGAAAAAAAGGAAGCTAAGATATTAGGCAATCTGATTTGATTTAACACTCTTTTTTTTTTTTTAGGCAATCAAATATCATCTCTTTATGTACTGCCCAGACATCTCATCTCTGTGATGAGAATTAGGTCAAAGAGAGTTTAAACAAGACTAATTTTACCACCATAGGAAAAATAGAAGATTACCCAATTGAGTCAAAATTGGGTAATCCAGCATTTATACATTTCTGGACCTAGCTTTTAACTTGCTTTTCTACTTTATTTCCCCTTTTACTTTTTAGAGGGAGGCTGAAGGTCCTGTGATACCAAGTGGAAGAAGAAATGTTGAAGTTTGGTGCATCACTTATTTGCACCCACAGACTGGTAAAGACTGAGGAATTCAGCTTATGTGGATTTTCTGGTAAAATCAGATTTCAGATATTCTGCCCATAGTGTTCATAAACCACGTAAATGAATAAATTTCATCTTCTAACTACGTGCCCAATTTGGGGGCAGAAATACAGTTACCATATTCATATGTTATCATCCAAGAGGTGTTGGAAAGAATCCTCCTTAAAAGAATCATTTCTATTGATTGTTTAAATTCTACCACAAATACATTCCTCTTTGTTTTTTTTGTTTTGTTTTGTTTTGTTTTGTTTTTAAGACAGAGTCTCACTCTGTTGCCCAGGCTAGAGTGCCGTGGCATCAGCCTAGCTCACAGCAACCTCAAACTCCCGGGCTCAGGCGATCCTCCTGCCTCAGCCTCCCATGCCCGAGTAGCTGAGATTACAGGCATAAGCCACCATGCCTGGCTAATTTTTTCTATATATTTGTAGTTGGCCAATTAATTTCTTTCTATTTTTAGTAGCGGCAGGGTCTCGCTCTTGCTCAGGCTGGTTTTGAACTCCAGACCTTGAGCAATCCACCCACCTCGGCCTCCCAGAGTGCTAGGATTACAGCCGTGAGCCACCGCGCCTGGCCAATTCATATTATCTTTAACGTCACAGTTGTGCGTAGCATCTTGGTCTCTGTGTGTGTCTGGCCACACTATCACACTGCTTGCTACAGAGGTGATGTCCGGCACATTCTGACACAGATTCTGGCCCCGGGAAGGTACTCAGTAGATGACGTTTATTTCTAATTTGCCGGGTGGATAAATGGCTGCTAAATCAGTGAATCGTGGGTGAACGAGAGCCAGGGACGAAGGAAAACCCTCATCTCCTACAAATGGCAATTTCGTTTTCCACCGTCACTGAACCAAAAAGAGAACAGGACGGGGGAGTGTTTGGTTTGGGGTCTGGCAGGAGGCTTTGAAGCAAACAATGCAAATGGGACATTGCCAAGGAAAGGGGGTGGCTTTGGCTTCCTGTGGATGGTAACCTCACACAGCCTGCTGGCAACAGGACACCCCCGGAGCCACCTCGTGCTGGGAGCTGCCTCCAGACCCCTAAGGCCTTGAGCAAGCCACTCTGGAGGACTGTTTACAGACGGCTCCCGCAGCAGCTCACAAAGCAGCGATGCACGGAGACAGGCCCACTGCAGAGCCTGGCACCCGCCCAAGGGTACAGTCAGTGCAGCTCTCCTCGCCCCCAAGGCAGAGAGTGGGTTATCATCTCACAGGACAGAGAGCCAGACCCTTGCCGTGCTGCGGCGCGGAGGGAGGTATGGAGAATTATCTGTGTACAAACAAGCAAAGTGAAGCCAGTGGTGTCCCATAACTGCTATCGAGGATCCAGAACACCCTCAGATCTAGGGCTTTACCAGGCAAAGACCCACTGGTCTTCCTCTGGCAATTCCCCAGGCAGTGGAAGAGTCAGGAGATGCTGAGCCTGTTCCCAGAACACCAGTGCCCTCCTTTGCAGAGAACATTCACTATCACCCAGTTACCCATTTCCCTGACTTTTATGGCATTGGAATTTTCCACCAGAAAAATGGCCACTTCCAATAAAAAAAAATACATTCTCCAGACTCCCTTGCAGCTAGCTGTGGTCATATGACCAAATGCTGGCCAATGGGATGTGAGTAGAAGAGGCAGGGATACGTACAACTTCCGGGTCATGCCTGCAAGGAAAGGGATGAGCTGGGGCGACAGCGCAAACGTTGGACAGCCACTACAGTGCAGGCTCTGAGAAAGGAGGACACACGCTGGCCACGGCGAGCCCTGACCGTGCAATGTGCATTAGCCTGGGCACGCCTGCCCCCTGGCCAGAAAGGGGACTTGGGGTGAGTCATGCAAACAGGGGCAGCAGCCTATGGTGAACCAGGGAGATGAACCAGGGAGACAGAAATTCTGGGTCCCTGGCACAGGGGACTGGCATATCAGCCCACACGCTGCACTCCTGGAGCGCCATGCATGAGCAATACTGGTTTCTCTCTCATTCAGACCCAAGTTATTCTGGAACTTCATTGCAGCCGCCAAACCTGTACTCTACAGATACATCTCCCATCCTCCCCTTCCCTCTTCACGCTCTGGTTTTGCCTTCCAGGCTAATGACAAGCAACCGTTTCCTGCTACAACTTCTGTCATCCTGGTGCAGCTGAGGCGCTCTGAGCAGCTATGGCTGGGTGTGGTGGTAGCCTTCCCCCAACAAAAAAAACAGATGTCCACATCCTAAGCCCTGGAACCTGCGAATCAGGTCTTCTAGGAACAGGTGTCTTTGTAGATATTAGTAGGGGTCTCGCGATGAGGCCATTCTGGTTTGGGATGGGTCCTTAGGAGAAACTGAAGAGGAAAAGATGTGGAGATGGAGGAGACTGCCGCGTGAAAACAGAGGTAGAGGTTCGAACGAAGCAGCCACAAGCCAAGGAATGTCCGGAGCCACCAGAGGCCAGAAGAGGCAGGAAGGATCCTGGAGCCACCGGTAGGAGCACGGCCCTGCCTACACCTTCCCCGCGGACGTCTGGCCTCCAGGACTGGGAGAGAACAACGTCCTGTTGTTTTAAGTCACCGAGTTTGTGGCAATTTGTTCTAGCAGCCCCCCAGGACACTCACACACTGGGCTTACTATTTTTCTCTGCCACCTCGGAAATTTGTGTCTCCTTCCTGCTGAGGAGTGTGGCTGTGTGTTAGCAGCCGGGACAAGTAGTCCAGGGGCGTTGCTGCTGGCCCCCACAGGCCTCGGACCCCCTGGGTCCTGCCTCCCTGCCCATCCAAGCTCAGCCCTGAGAACCGGCCGCCCCGCCGCAGCCTCACTCCCTCCTCCCTGCTCCCATCCGAGGACGGTGGGTGCAGGCAGGGGTTCCCCCCACCCGCAGCCTCTGTGAGATTCCGGGACCTGCTTCAGGGATCTGGACTCTTGATATGGAAAGGGCGGAGTCTCCTCAAAGCCTCCGGACTATTGGGATGCCACAGGCTCAAAGAGCCTGTTTTGGAAATCAAAAGCTCTCCTCGCATTCCGACCATAACATCCTAATCCTTGCTCTGGGGAGCTGCTGCCTCTCAAGGCAACACAGCGAGTCAGACGCTAAAGCCGCGTGGGTCACGGAGCACACAGAGCTGCCATGGGAAAGACCTGAGCACGGGGGCTTGGACACACAGGGTACATCGCCTCACGCACACAGCCGCGCCAGACACCCAGGCACAGGGCGCGGGACGGCGTGCGAGCACCCAGCCCCCACTCAGGCCCGCTGCACTGCCGGGGCGGGCGGCCTGCTTCCCTCTCATGCCGGGTCCCACTCGAGTGGCCTTGCCTTCGTGGAACAAGCTCACACCTAGCACCTGGCGTCTGGGGGTCACCCTAAACCCCCAGATGGCAACACCAGCTGCATCCAACACCCTGCTAACGATAAGAGAAACTGTTCCCTTGGAATTTCTCCAAACCTCCCTGCCCCTCAAGCCAGGCAGGAGCCTGGGGCCCTCAGCCCACCTGTGACTGTGACCTGAGCAAGGCGACTCGGCCCCTCGCACCCCAACCTCCTCGCATCACAGTGGGGTGACTGTCTTGTTCTCCTGGAAGGTTAGGTGCCCCATGCCTGGCACTCAGCAGGTGGACGTGCATGGCGGAGGCTGAGGGGCGGCCCCCACCCCCCAGCAGTTCCCCCATTGTCACCACGCACTCAGTGCAGGAGGACGTTGAGCCAGGACCTCTGAGCCCACGCCACGCTGGGTCCTAGGGGAGGTTACAACCTCCGGGAACAAGATTGGACATTTGCTGCCCCCAGCACAGGGACTTCCAGGGGGGCAGAGCATACCAAACAAGGACCATATTTTAGACGGTGACAAGTGGAGCTCCGTGAAGAAAATAAACTGGGGACAGGAGCAATGGGGAGGCCGCCTTGGAGGTGGGACGGCCCCACCGAGGAGGCGGGATTTGACCCGGACCAGGAAGACGGGAAGAAACCAAGTAGAGACGGGGATTGAGCCAAGGGGAGTCCACTTGCATGGCCTCCTCTCCGTGCACCAGGCCCCCATCCTTCAGGGGGACAGTGGCACTCTGGAGTTCTAGTCCTGCATGTGCCACTATGGCAAAGCGACGTCACCTCTCTGTGCCTCAGTTTCCCCTGTTGAGTGGGGTTGATAATAGCAACAGTCTGGCGGCCTAGCACTGCAGAGGATTGAATAGATTAGTACCCGGCAACGTGGAGAAGGGTGTTTGTTCCCAAAAGTTTTGAGAATCGTGGGAGCACTGGTGAATTTGCAAAGGCATGGGTGCTGCCTGCACCACACAGAGCCGCTGGAGGTTCCCACTGGCGTGTCCCCAGGCTCGGGGACAGATGGGGTCTCAAGGAGCAAATTATCCCTGAGGGTGGGGGTCCCGCCTGCATCTGTGCTGTCAGAGGCCTGGGGCAGGCAAAGCACTCCCCAAACCCAGCTGGCACCGGCAGCCAGTGAGCAGGAGCCGGTGCCGCGCCTGGAGCCAGCTGGCTGGGTGCACTTCTCGGAAAGGCTCCACTCCCGTCCCCCAAAATGAGCAAAACCCCAAACCCCACAGACGCACAGACGCACCACACACAGCATGGTCTGCAGCCCCAGCCCCATTTCCACGCCGGTGGGAGCGGCTGATCGTCCAAGTGCATTGAACCCTTTCTGTTTGCTTCATGAGAAATGTGTTCTGTTTGTGTTGGCCACATTGTTTGTTGTTTAAAAGAATGAAATAATTAAAACAAGGGGAACTCCATGTAGTCTTGGATTTTCATCTTTATCAGCACATGAAACGTATGGATAAAACTAGACCTATCATCATTTCCGCCAACACGCTGTAATGGATTTTATGCACTGCGCACTGACTTGCGACACCCTACCTTTTATCTAACAAATGCACGTATGTACCTACACATGCAAAGCTAGATACCTAAATCCACATTCGTTTCCTGTGGCTGCCGTCACAAATGGCCACTACCTGGGTGGCTTAAAACAGCAGAAATGTGTCCTCCCACAGTTCTGGAGCTGGAAGTCTGAACGTGACAGCAGGGCCGGTCCCTTCAGAAGGCTCTGAGGCAGGACATGGTCCCCACTCCTGGCGTTGCCAGCATCCTTGGCGCTCCTCGGCGTGGACGTTTGTCACTCCATTGTCATGTGGCCTTCTCTGTGTGTCTCTGTGTTCTCTCCACGTGTCTGTCTCTGTCATTTTCTAAACGATTTTCTCTGCCCTTCTTTGTCTAACCTGGACAAAACACCAGGACAACGGGCGTAGATCTGCTCTGCCCCAGGACACACGGCCACCCTCGCCATGCTGTCCCCTCTGGGTTAGAGCGACTTATTACCAACCGGTGGCTCCGTCATACTTACAGCAGCTGGTCCTCAGCCTCCTTGCTGGACCCTCCCTCCGCCGCCTGTTTTGGGGACTACGCTTTGGGAAGCAGAGTGCGATGGGATATGACACGGTGATGAACATGACCGAACCACAGCTCTGCGCAGCACCCTGGTGCTGGATTCTCACAAACGTGGCGCAGAGTGAAAGGAGCATGCATGGAACGCCACGTTCTACAGGATCCCACAAATATGATGTTCACAATTAGGCAGGAATATCCCTGTGGCTCCAAACCAGGAGAGGGGTCACCTGTGAGCGGTGGTGGCTGTGTGGGCTTCTGGAGGATGGAGGGGATGTGTCCAGATCTGCTCACAAGACTGTGCTTCCTTTGGGAAAACTCACTGAGCTAATTTGTGGGCTTCTCTGTATATATGTTATATTGCAATAGAAAGTTTACTTTCAAAATGTAAATCAGATTTTTTCTGGTCATCTCTGGCTGCATGACAAATCATGCCAAAATGCAGTGGCTTTAAACAACAGTCTTTTATGATTTCTCTCAGTTTCTGCGGGTCAGAAATTCGAGAGGGGCCAGCTGGGTGGCTGTGGCTCAGGGTCTCCCACGTGGTTGGTTACAGGAGGAGGGTTGGGCTGGGGGCATCGGAAGGCTCCTTCACTCCTGAACCTGGCACCTGGGCTGGGAAGACTCAAGCAGCAGGGGCTGGAGCAGCAGAGACTGCTGGAACTCTCCTCCCATCTTTATGTGGCTTCTCCACAAGATCTCTCCTTCCTGGCGGCTTCAGGGTAGCCAGACTCCTTGACAGGCAGCTCAGGGCCCCACAGGCGTGTGTGTCCTGAGAGAGTCAGGCAGAAGCTGCTCACCTGGCTCTGAAAGTCACACAGCACTGCTTCTGCCACAGTCTAGCTGGCGAGGTGGCCTCAGGCCCTGCCGGGTTAACAGGGAAGAAGCCACAGACCTCCCCTCTCAGACAGATCTCATCCTAGGGCTCCACCCTCATGACCTAAGGCCTCACCTCACCCCCTGATACCATCACCTTGGGGGACAGAATTTCAACATTTGAATTGGGGGGGCACATTCAGTCCGTGGCACTGTTCCGTGAAATCATTTAAGGCAGCCAAACAAGGCTTATACCACACACCTGGGAAAACCGGGTGAGCACTGCAGCAGACCACCTGCAGGGTCCAAATATCTGGGTGCTTTTAGGTGCGTGGCCAGAGCCTCTAGCCAGTGAGCTGGAGTTCTCTATTTTCTCGGGATGTCTGTCTAATCCACCAGCAGAGCGTGACTGTCCGGCCCCAGCGCCCACTCTCCTTTACCCATCTGCCTTTCGATTCTGGAAAGTGAAAGAACCACATTTCCCAGGCGCCTTTGCAGCCAAGGTGCTGGAAGGGATGAGATCCAGCCAAGGAGATGCAGTCGCCCGAGCCCAGGGCAGGCAGCTGGGGCAGAGCCTGGCTCTGGGCTGTGCAGGCGCCTGCAGCGTGGAGACCTGGGGTTCCTGTAGTGGCATCCCAGCACCCAGGCACTGCTTTGGGGTGTCAAGAGGCCAGTGGGTGCTGCCTTCCCGATCCCGGATTGCAGTCACAGCTGTTTGCATGGTTGAATTCAGTAGCTCCAGTGGCAACTGTCTGCATTTTTACCTTCTGGTTTGAGATGTACATGTAGCTCTCTTGGCAGGTCACTCCTGTGCTGTTGCAAGAGTCATCTATGGGCACCCAGAGCAGAGCATGCCCCTCCGGCCTTTTCAATGACTTTGGAAGCCCCTAGTCCCCTGTACCAAAGGCCAGCTCTTCAAAATACCTCAAGTGGTATCAGTCACGTCACCTTCTGTCATCTTAACGTCTGAAGGGATGGAGAGGGTGCGATCATACAGTGGACAGTCACGTATCTAGAGATACTCCGGCCAATCCCAAAATATCCTGAGAAAATAGAGAACTCCAGCTCACTGGCTAAAGGCTCTGGCCACACATCTGAAAGCACCCAGATATTTGGACCCTGCAGGTGGTCTGCTGCAGTGCTCACCTGGTTTCCCCAGGTATGTGGTATAAGCCTTGTTTGGCTGCCTTAAATGCTTTCACAGAACAGTGCTATGGACTGAATGCGCCCCCCGCCCCAAATTGAAATTCTGTCCCCCAAGCTGATGGTATTAGGAGGTGGGGCCTAGGGAGGGGATTAGGTCATGGTTTGGAGCCCTAGGATGGAATCAGTGCTCTTATGAAAGGGACCCTGGAGAGCTCTCGTGCCCTCTTTCTGCCATGAGGACACATGAGAAAACGGCAGTCTGCAACCAGGAAGACGGCCGACCACGCCGGTGTCCTGACCTCGGACTTCCAGCCTCTGGGACTGTGAGAACATCAGTGTCTGCTGCGTACAAACCGCCAGGCCATGGTACTTTGTGGCAGCATTGCAAACCGACTAAGGCAAATAGCAAACACTAAACTGTTTTGCCCTGCTCTATGGCATGATTTAAAATAGGAGCAGAAGTCGGTGTCGGTTCTGGAATCTAGTCTTGGTGCTACTGCACTGCTGTGCCTAATTGAGCAAGCCAGGTACCCTTTCTGGTCTCACGTTTCTTACTGTAAAACGATGGAGGGGTGAAACCTTATCAGTTTGCTGCTAGCTTCAAATGCCTAGGATGCCTTCCCACTCTTCTCGGTGTCTGTGTGCATGTCTCTTTAATTTCTCCTTTCGCCCAAGGAGCTCTGCCTCAGGCCCCAGTCTTGCCATGTTGGTCCCTATGAGCTGAAGAAAGGTGAATGTAATTTTTTTTAATCATGGAAAAAAATAAAACATACGACAGCAAAGAAAATAGTATAACCAGCCTGCATCTGCTATTACCCAGCTCCAACGATTCATCAACTCCGTCTCATCTTGTTCCATTTCTACCCCTTCCCATGGCCCCTGGCCCCGGATTATCTGGAAGAAAATCCCGTCTGGACAGATTTCACTCGGTATCTTTGGAAGAGCTGGTTTTGATGGTGGTGCAATTGCTGGTCCAATCAAACAGTTTGCATCCAAAATTGTCTTTAAATTTGGGTCACCTCTTCACAAGTTCTGTTTGGAAAAGGGTCTTTATGAAGAACAGATGTTCCGGATGACTCACAAACGCTAAAATGCAAATATGAACACCCCCCACACACACTTTTTTTAGAAAGCAATTGTGAGAACTTCAGGAGGGATTTGAGGGTTCCCTGAAGTTGACTGTTTACCATAAACCTGATGCGTAAATTAAGCAATTTAGTGTAACGCCAGCCCAACCCAGGCCCCAAATGCCTGCACCGTGGTCTACAGCTCCGCCATCCTGCAAGCATGCCTGGCGTCCCATGGGCAGTGTCCACTGTGGCCGGGGGTGCACACCAGGTGTCCCCAACGTGCTCGAGCTCTGAAGCCAAATGTCCGGGGTCGGGACCCGGGCGAGACACCGCCGCCCCGCCATTGTCTGGAGTCGCCCTCCTAACACTCGCTGCTGCTTCCGGGATAAAATGAGATAACGGACACACAGTCCTGGCGCACAGGGAGCACTCCTTAATCCTCGTCATTGTCACTGGCTCCCCGTGGCCAGACACCGGCTGTACTTAGCGCCAGTCTCCCTAGGAGTCAGCTGTAAAAATCTGTGTTGAACGGAGAGAACAGGCCCAAGTATGATCCCAGACGGGAAAAGGTGCCCTAGTGAGCCTAATCCTTCTGGATCTTCTGTTATTTCCTCTCCCGCCGGAGCAGGCCTGCCACAAGGCGAGCATTGAATCTCACTTACAGAGCGGGGAGAGCACAGAAAAAAACCTTTTTTTTTTTTTTAACAGAAAGAACTCCATTTGTGTAAGAACTGCAATTTGGAGGCCCTGAAGGACACAATCAGGGTATTGTCCTCGGGGCTTCTCGTCGGGGCAGCCAGCTCACCGGACAGTAAACAAGCTTCTAATGCAATAAAAAGCACTGGGCAGAGATTCTGTCGCTGTGACTAACAGGCCATGCGCTTCCAAGAGCGTATGTCACACTGAACGCATCTGTCATCTCAGACGGGAGACCCTCCCAGCAACACAACAGCCGGGACAGTAGCGAGGAAGCCAGTCCCATGACGTGACTCCGTTTCCGACACGGCTGTGCGCTGTCTGGGCTGGCGCTCTGGGGCACACCTGAGGCTAACAGATTTGCGTGGAGCCGCCCGACGACGTGCTGGGCTTCACCCGCCTGTGTCATTCTTGCCCGTCTTCCCTCCCAGGCATTCCCGGGTAGTATGGGCCGCAGCCCTTCGTGCTACTGTTGTACAGCAATAAACCACATATTTATATTCATCGACCAACAAGAATTACATCTTGCGGCATCATTGAATAGAAACTCTACTTGGAGTGGTGGAGCCACATGATTACACCTGTTGAGTTTCTCCCTGTGCCCTGCCACCGAGCCATCAGAAGAGCCTGGTACAGAGTCACCTCGGAACAAGTCCTCCACCCGCGTGCCTCCTCACCAACCCACTGGCACAAGTGTCGTGAGTGGCTACAGAGAGGCTACCAGTGTGACAACACTGGACAGCTGTGCACCCTCACACTACTTATCCAAAGTCTCTGATCCTCAGTTTCCCCAAATGGAAAACTGCCTCCGAGGGCTGTGACCATGACATGCCTGGGAGGCCCCTGGTGTGTGCTTTGTGAAGCAGCCAGTGGTGGCAATGGGTGTGACACCCCAGCAAGAGACAAGCTGATCAGACAAAGGATGGTCATGCCATTGAATGTCAGAGGCAGAGGCCTGGCCTCTAGAGGGTTAACGAAGCCCCGCATTCTCTAGAAGAAAAAGAAGACCCAGAGACTGAGTGGGACCTGCCTGAGGTCCAACAGCACTGTGACCTGGCGCTTCCCTCCTCAGAGCTGTGGATCACTCCAGAAAGGCCCATGGTGTGTAAGAAAGAAGAGAAACTGCTGACACCCCTTCCTTGACAGGGCTCCAAGTTCAGGAGGACCCCCAGGACTCCCTAGGGTCTCCTTCATTTCTGGGTGGGCAGCGTGGAAGAAGGTGCATGGCTGAGCTAATGGGACAGCACTCGAAGACAGCAGGAGGTTGCCCTGAGAAGGCAGGGCCGGGGATCTGGTTGCTGGGTGTGTGTGTATGTGGCGGGGGGGGGGGGTGTTCAACAGGAGGGGTCTGGAAGACGTGCTCTTGCCCCAACACAGCTCACGTCTGGCTGGCTGGAGCTCTTAGAACCTCTGAGCAGGACACCCTGGGGAAGGGAAGGAGGGTCTGGTGTCTTGCCCAGCCTGGAAGCCAAGGAAGTTGGGCCTTGGCCAGTGGGGGTGGGGGACATCACCACTTTCTTCTGGGACAGCAGTCCCCAACATTTGTGGCACCAGGGCCCGGCTTCATGGAAGATAATTTTTCCATGGGATGGGAGGTGTCGGCGGATGGTGATGGGGGTGGGGTGGCTGTAAATAAAGATGAGGCTTCACTTGCTCGCCCCCCACTCACCTCCTGCTGTGTGGCCCAGTTCCTAACAGGCCACTGGGTGCTGGTCAGCAGCCAGAAGTTGGGGACCACAGCTCTAGGACACACCTGCCCTGACCAGGGGAGGCCATTAGCTCTGCAATTAATCTGGCCCCTGGGAGGCCTTGGACAAACATTTAGACTGGGGACTCCCTCATCTGGTTTATCCAAATATTTGTAGCTTGTGGGTCATGCAGTGACTTCCTGAGAGGCTAAACTTGGGGATGTTCTGGCCCACACAATCCCCATCTCCCAGCACGGTCAGGGTGAAGGTGAGCCTCACCAGCGTGTCTGGAAGCTTCTGGTTCCATGTCCAGGATGTTAAGGGGGGCAGGGAATGAGACAATGTTTGAGCCTGCGCTGAACACCGGGTGGCACAATCTCAGCTAATCACGGCAACTCTGGGCCAGATAGTGCTCAGAGATGAAGACCTGGGGACCTGGACAAGGGAAATGACTCACCCAAGCTGGTGTGCATGGCTGGTGACGGTCTGTGTCCCCTACCCCCAAAACCAGAGGCTGTCCAACGCTGGACTCCAAATCTTCTGCAATGGTTTCATTCATTCATTCACTTCAGCAGCCCCCAATGTCATTTTTATCAGCATCCTCATGGTTTTTCTTTCAGCCACTATTAACCAAACTTCCCTGGATCAGGCGCTGGGCTACAGCCTCCACATTAACTTCTGATTTATTAATAATTCTCCTGTGCTTCCCAGGAGGAGGCATAACATTTCCCCCACTTTATGGGCAAGGCTATTGAACTGCAACTGCAAAGAGGTTGGGGAACCCACCCAAGGCAGCACAGTGGAAGTAGAGCCACCCCAGAAGCCAGATGTGCTGACCCCACCAAGCTCCAGGCGGCCACCACATGCGGGGGCGGGTGTGCACCTTCTTACACTCCTGATGGGGTGATGGACTAGGCGAGTGGGCCGCACAGCTCCCAATTTGGGAGCTGAGACCCGCACCAGCCCTGCACGCACCCTACTGCTCCGTCGGGATGCTGCTCCTCAGCGCCTTCTGGCTTCGGAAGTGGCCACGGGGTCCCCGTCCTGCCGCCGGGCCAGGCACAGCCGGAAAGGGCCTGGGAGCTGGGCTGCTCCTGCTGGTGCCGCCTGGAAGACCCAGCCTGTACTTAGTTCTCCGCGGTAAATAACAGCTCTGGTTTCTGCTAAAAGGATTCATTCCCAGAACACAATAATTTTCATCTCCTCCTCGCTACAACCCGTATTTTTTGGCTAAATATATGCCATAATGAGCCGCTGGGCTGATAGCGTCGTTAAGGCGATATTTGACCTCGGGTTTAATTGCAGGATGGAATAAATGGCTGGGACGCGCTCAAGGGGCCCCGCCAGCTCGCAGGCGAGTCCCGGGCTCCGGCATCTGGCCTCCGCCAGCCCTGGAGAAAGTGGCGCAGGCGGAGAAAGCGGGTCCTGCGGCGTCCGGGCCCACGAGGCCGGCGAGGTCGCGGGCGCCCAGTGCGGTCCCTGGAACCTCCCGCGTGGCCTGGTTAGGGCGATCCCTAGCCCTGCAGAGTGGCCCTCAGGACCCTCGCCGTCTTCTAGCCTGGCCCCTCTGTCCAAAGCCCCGGGTGGGGGAAGCGACCTCGTCTCTGTGAGCAAAGCGCAAGGCTCCTACCCGAGCGCGCGCCTTGTCACCCATCGCGACTCGCTAAACATGGTGTCCCCAGCACAAGCCCCTCTGTCTATCTCCAACTGCCATGGCGCAAAGGGGGCCGCGGAGGAGGGCCCGCCTGGCACCTGCTGAAGGTGTGTGGAGACTGAAACCCGCGTGGGCAGGCAAAGGGCGGCTAATAGCCGAGCAGGGCGGCGGCGGGAGACGCTCTGGGAAGCATCTGCGGGTGCTGAGGGAGGGCCCTCCCATCTCCCCCTCCCCCCCCTCCCCCCCCCGGGCTGCCAGCCACCCCAGCATTGCAGTACCAAAAACTTGGGTCAGCCCAGCCTGTGCCCTCCACCGCCCCAGAGGCGAGGGGGGCGGATTCAGGCCTGCAGCGGAGGGTGCCACGCACACTCACACCCCTGTCTCTTCTCTTGAATTTTTTCCTCCTCTGTTCAACATCCAGGTTACAAAAGTCGTCCAGGAGTGTCAGTGGTGCGCACGAGTTTGACAGATAGCAGCTCTTTGGTGACTTAGGCCCACGTTGTTCTGTCTTGGTGGCTCTTATTTGAGAGGGGGATGTGTTAGTTTGAGTATCTGATGAAAGCTGTGAGGCTGCTATTCCCCAAAACGCACCCACACACCTAGCCTTGCACTTCCCTCCTCAAGATCCTGTGGTCTCAAGTTAAAAACACACTGTTACCCACCAACAGCTCAACTAACTCCATAATCCAAGATGCAGAAAGAACCGGTTTCCACCCTCCAGCTCCCTGCAAAGGGGTCTGCGTGGAGCCCTAACGTGGTGCAGGAGAGAGAGTGGGGCAGAATCCTCAAATAACTACCTTGTTCCCTGTAACTCACCCCACAGTGTGAGCATTTCTGCCACCTAAACCTTCTGTTAGAATGAACCACCCGAAGAACAAGGCTCCTTGCAGAGGGGAGAAAGTTTACATGCAGAACGCTCCTTTGGCCAAGTAATTATCCCTCTATTTTTCCTCTTCCTTGTGAGAATTTTGTTCCTTTGGTTCCGTTGACTTTTTTACTGCTGGGTGCTAATTGGATTACCAAGCCTGGGTAAGCCCCGTCTTCAAAGCGTTTTTGAAGTAATATCTATCGGTGTGCTTTATAGTAAAGGGGGAAGCAGAGATTCAAAACAGGGGAATTGGCGGTGCCCCGGAGTGGCTCCAAAGTGCGGCTCTCCAGGTTGGAAGCCACCCGTGGGGGTGTTCTCTGGGCCCCCTGCCTTCTATCCGCAGGCAGCCAGGCACCCTGCCCTCCAAAGCGGGGGCTGGGACAAGGTAGGGAGCAGCTTCTACACAGAGTGTGGTGAAAAGCTGCAGAAATGTACTGGTGAACCCAAATCTCCTCAATCCAAAATCCTCTAGGAAAAGATTAGAGCAGACCCTGACCTCTCCCTTTCGGTTTATCTCTGCAGATGCGGCAGCACCGTGTCTGGAAAGGGTGGTGGAAGCGCCGGGCTCTGGCTACAGTAGCGCGTGGTGCCGCCCCAGCCCCGCTGGGCTGGCCCAGGCAGCATCCACCCTGTAGTCCACGGCCACCGCCACAGCCACAGCCACTGCCAGCCTCTCGCGGCTGCAAGTCGGGCGCTCTCTTCTGCCCAGGCTTTTCCTGCTCAGGGTTCTCAAAGAAGGGAGGGAAAAGGCGGCCACAGTCCTTCCCCACCAACGGAGGAAAAGAGGGCGGGGGTGTTGGAGGCCAGGGGAAAAGGCTCTCTCGGGATGGGGTGGAGGACTGGAGTGCTTTCCCCAGAAAAAGAGACAGCTGGCAGGGAAGCAAATGTCAAAATCCGGGCTAATTATATTATCAAAAAGAAAAAAGAAAGCCGCTAGAGAAGGCAGGGTGGTGAAAGGGAGGAGGGAGACTGAATTTTACCCCCATCTAAGTGTCCCGGAAGAGTTATCTGGTGCCCTTAAAAAAAGGAGCTGCAGGACTTAAATTAGCGTTTTTTTTTTAATCCACAACCTGATTGAGCTACTGCGGGGCGGGGGCGAGATGGGGGGGATGATTGCAAGCAGAGAGTTCCTGATTTAGGGGGAGGGGGCTGGAGAGGGCGCAGGACAATTTCACCCAGTTTTGCGGGGGGCTTCTGCTGAAAGTCCCGAGCCGGCCGGGAGCGCGCGCCCTTTGATTGGGCCTCGGATGCGAGCGCGCGAGTCCCCGGCGGCCACAGCGCGATCGGTGGGCTGTTTGTAATTCCATCCTTTTTTCATTAACATAAACACCACTTGAACAAAAATATACACGGCCACCTACTTCGCCAGGAAAGACAGTCGAGCGCCCACCGGGCCGCGCGCACCACCCGCCGGGGCCCTATCGGGGCAGCGCGCCCCGGGCGCCTGTGTCCACTCAGTCCACGCCGCGCGCGGTCCCAACCGTGGCCGCCGTCGGGTGGCTTTGAAGCCTCAGGCTCCCTGGCTCTCGGGCCACCCCCCAAACCTCCCCCGCCTCCAGTGCAGCCTGTCATCTGGGCCCGCCGCCGCGGGAGCCCCGACCGAGGTGCTGAGTTGTCAACGCAAATTCCTAGTTAAGCCACTTGTTGATAAAGCCCGTGGCAAATTGGTCCTCGTTACCTGCCCGCCCCGCCCCCGCCCCCGCCGGCGCGGCCCCCGTTGCAGGAGGAGCTGGTCGCGCGGGGCCGCGGGGCAGAGCTAATCGAGTTGGAACCCAGCGGTCTTGGTTCACCCGCGCGCCCGGCGGCGATGGGGGCGGGAGGTGGGACGCAGCCTGGGCCCCTGGACTGGGGTGGGGGCCGATGCTTGCCAGTGGGGTTTTGGTGGAGGAAGAGCAATGACCCGAAGGGGTCTCTGCCTCCCAGATAAGCGGATGCAGCGACAGTCTGGAGGTTCTCCGTGGTCTGCGATCCCTGGTTGGCGCCCCCCTTGCCACCAACAAGCACAGGGGCCTCTGTGGGAGCGGCCGTCTGCAAATCAGCTTATCACAGCGCCCTGCTCTTCACCTCGCTCCCCTCCGCCCCCGACAGTGCCCCAATTTCTACCCCGCACCCGCCCAAATTTTAAAATTGGGAGGATTTCGGATGTGCAGTGGGAAAACAGCCAGACTCGTTAAGTGCCCAGTCTCTAGATTCCGTCTACACTGGCACAGGCAGGTGGAGTATGGATCCAGTTTCCCAGATAATTCAGGCCCAAAACAACATAGCAGGAAATGTCCAAGTAATAGACCTTTCATGTGCTTTCCCCCGTTACCTTAGTGCATAATCCTTGGTATTTGGTATTTCCCGTTACCCGTATAGACACGTCCCAAGCAATCTCTCACTTTAAGTGCATTTTTGGTTTTGGGGGGGAGGGGGAGTTGGTTCAAGACACCCCCAAATCATGGACCTCAGACAAATCATGGACCTCAGACTCAGATCCAGGGGTCACCCTCTAGCAGCAACCTAGGCTGCACCCAGAGTCCAGCACCAGGAACCCCCTACATCGCTCCCTTCGCCCCTCCTGGCTGGGGTGGGGTGGCCGCCACCCCAGCCAGGAGGTAGGTACCCAAAGCTGGGCACTCCTCCTATGGCCAAAGGGAGTATCGGGCCGGGAGACACGCGTGGACTTAGTTTCCAGAAGGTGCCTCTCCAAGGGCGTGGGCCCCAGGTGCACCCTGGTGGCCACAGGGTCCCCAGACCCCAGCACACGCCAGAGAGAAGGCTGACTCCGCCCTGACCGCCACCGAGGCAAAGCCCAGCTAGTGAGAAAGGGTCGTGCGTGATAGGAGGTGACCCTAAGACCACTCCCCAGCCTGAGAAGTTTTGGGGTTTGCAGCTCCAGCGTCCCTTGCTGGGCGCCCAGGCGCGCACCGCCTCCCGAGGGCTGGCGAAGGTAAAAATAAACACCGCGTTCACGCAAGCAGGACCCATCATTAGCACAAACCACGGTTAAAAGAATTGCTTCGTCGCAGCAGTAACTAGCCGGGGCTGCCCGGGACCCTCCAGCCGCCGCTGGCACCTGGGCGGACGGCAGTCACTTCGCGGCCGGGGCCCGACGCCGACCCCGGAGCGCTGCGAACCCGCGGGGACCTCAGGCAGCGCTGACAGAAACGCGCTCTGGGCTCCACCCGGGCGTCAGATGCACCGCCTCGGCCGAATGCCAGCCCTGGACAGTTCTTTTCTGGAAGGCGACGTAAAGAATGTTCAAATCACATTCGCAAAACCAGAGTCTCCGCGGCTTAAGCAGGAGGGAGAGAAGTCGGGGGCAGGTAGGCGGTGGGAGCCGGACGGCTGCCCTGGGGCGACCTCCCGGGCACGAGGCGGTTTTGCAAAGCACAGGGAAACGCGGGGGTGGCGGCGAGGGAGGCGTTGGGACACTTACCGCTGGCCTCTCACAAAGGAGCGAATTTGATTCCTAATTTAGTTAGTTTTCATGCTGAATTAAATGGGGCTCAGACCAATTTGGGGGAAAAACAATGACCCGGGTGCGGCGGAAGCTTTGCCTGCAGCTGCTGCGAAGAGCTAAGTCCTCCTCCAACCTTAACAGAGGAAAGCGAGCTGGGAGGAGGAGAGAGGTAAAAGCATCGATTCCCACCTTGGGAATATAGCGACATATTTAAAATACTTTGAGGTTTATGCTTCTAAAAATAGCAGGTCTTAAACATCTTCCCACGTCAAGGCTCGAATTTTTGCAGGTAATGAATTGCTAACTGTTAAGAAAAAAACACCCAGGCTGAGAATTAATTGGTGCTGGGGTGGAGCAATGCAGGACAGTATGAAAACCAAGTGAACCCAGGAAATTATTTTAAAAAGGAACTGCTGCTAGGATCTGGGTGTGATCAACTTGTTCAAAGATTCCGTGTATTGCGAACATTGATAAAATGTTTCAAAATAAAAGGACTAGGACGTTTGAGTGGCTACTTTGTTTTTGCCTCCGTTTAATTTGTAAATTCTACAAGGTAGAAACTGACAGCGGGAAACAAGGTGAGCATTGAGGGAGAGGTAAAACAACAATCGTAAAAAAGGGACAAAATGCGTTTTAAACTGCAAGGAGCTCTCCAAGTGTTAGGCTGAGGAGCAGCAGGGCAGAGTCTCTAGGATGGACCCAGGTGGAGACCTCCTGCCGGGGCTGGTCAGGACCGCCCCCCCTCAGGAACTCTCCTGGAGGTCTGCTGTGGGGGAGGGACGCAGGGGCCCCTCTGGCCTCCAGGGAACTCAGTTGGAGCTGCCCCAAGGGTTCCCTTTGCCCAAGTCCTCCTGCTCCAATGTCATGCTTTAAAAAGAGCCTCAGTAAAGATTCTCCCTGAACACCCAGGGGAGGGGCAGCCAAGGGGCCAAATGAGTCTCCCCCACCCCCAGCAAAAACAGCAGCAGAAAGTGCTGTTTTGGGACAGAACCCCACCCTCCACCCTCCTGGTTTTCTCAGAAGCCAGACTGTACGGGGCGGTGCCGTGCTGGGAAGTGGGGGTGGGAGTTGGTGAGGCCTCCCCGGGAGCTCTCAGATTGTTCCCTGGCCCCGGGGCAGGGGGACTGGGTGGCCAGCCGCAGGCTACAGGCTGTCATTTTGTTATTCAGTGTGGTGGGAAGCTGGGGAAGGGAGTATGGGGGCTTTTAACCCTGCCCTAACCGCTCAACAGAGCCTCCGAATGTCCGAGGACTTTCCCGTCTTCTTCCTGGACCTGCCAATGGCAGCCCAGAGTTCAGACTCCGCAGGGTCTGCACTCCTGCCCCTGGGATGAGGGAGGGGGGCGCCTTCAAATGGGTCCAGCATTTACTGGGCCCTCACTGTGTTTCCCTGGGCTGTACCTTGCTTTCCTGTCGGCAAAATGTGCTGAACAACAAAAACTCCTTCGCACAGTGCCAGCACACAGTAGGGGCTCAGCGGCTCTCTAATGACAATGTTCTCATTGAGTCTTCGTGGCCACCCTAGGGCGCAAGTACCATTATTTAAAAGGGAAGAGAGGCTCAGAGAGGTCAAGATGCTGCTCAGAGGGCACACAGCAGATGGGGCAGGGAGCTAGGATTTTGATCCAGGTCTGGGGGCTGGCTGAGCCTTTGAGGAGGGGCCCTTCCGGAGGGGCTCTGTCCACTGCAGAGGGCCACCACTAAGACCAAGCCTGGCCATGCGGAGATGGGGGTGTGTACACCTGAGACCGCGTCACCTTCGTGCCGTCAAGAAGTTGCTTTGAGTTCTCAATGGGCCCAAGGAGGTCACTCTCTAATCCCACTCTCCTGTGGAGCCCAGACGGGAAGACACTTGTCACACATAAGTTTAGATTCCGTACTTGTGTTCACGCCACCAAATCCTTGGCCCTGCCAAGAGAGGCCTCCAACAACCAGGCTTGAGGGGGCTCTGCACCCCAATAACAGCAGCCACACCTAACTATTACTAACTTATTCAATCAAGTCAACTACCCAGAAGGGAGGTATCATCATTGTTCTTGTTTTGCAGTCGAGGAAAATGGGGCACCCACAGAGAGGTAAGCCCACTGGCCTCGGGTCACACAGTGGTGGAGCCCATGTTCCTCATTACTCACAGTGACATTTGTCTGTGGACAGTTCTGCCAAGGTTTGCATTTATGGTGCCCACCCCACGCACCCCCGCCACACCCTGCACAACGCACTTCGGGTGTTCCTGCTCTGGCCATCTGTGGTTGGGGACTGACAGTACCCCACTATACGGTGAGGAAACTGAGGCACTGAGAGGTTAAACCTCTGGCCTGGGCTCAGAGCTAGTGTCCTGCGGGACTGGCCCCTTCTATGCCTCTGGGGCCCTCCTGCATACGCCGGTGCTGAGCTCAGGGCTGAGGGCAGGGCCCTCTGGAGCGGGACTCTGGCCACCCCAAGCTTCCCTTCTTCCCCAAGGGCCCACCCCTGTGGCAGCCCAAGAGATCCATCCATCTGAATGTATTCTGTATGCATGTGTGTGCGTGTGCATGCCTGTGCGTGTGTGTGTGTGTGTGTGTGTGTGCGCGCGCACTGCTCTCTCTCAACCTTGGCTTTGCCCTCCAGACTTGGGAGCTGCATCCACACCTCCCTCCCTCCCTGTGCTGCTCGATCCCCTGGTCCTCTCACCAGCTGTGTGTGTCTCCTGGGGCCTCCCCAGGCCCTCTGACCACACAGACGCCTCTGAGTTCTGACGAGCGAATGTGAGGTGAGGGTTGAAGGGGTCTCTGAGTCTCCTTGTGCCATCTGTGCCTCTCTGGTCTGTGTGGACCCCGCCCGGCTCCCCACCATAAGTTTGCTTTTTTACTGACATCCAGGAACTGTGTCATCTGTGCCCACACAGAGCACGTAAGAGCTGGCTGTCCAATCCACTGTGAAGAAACAAAAATAAAAACAAAAAGCCGGCACAGCAGTCTGAGCAAACTCCCACATACCCATGTACCAGTGCTTCCGGGGATCCCTGCAGCAGCCTGGCTGCAACCCGGCTGGGACAATAGGACCCCGAACTAGACCTGGAGGGCGGGGAGGGAAGAGGGAGGAGGGTGTCCCCCGTGTTCTCGGTGCACCCCGGGCTGGAGGCAGCGTCTCTGAGCAGGTGAAGCCCGTCCCTCTGTTGCCAAGCGGTGCCAGGGCTGAGCGGGTTTTGTTTTTTCCCTAAAAATACCCACTTGTTTTCATCATTTTCAACACCCTCTAAACGGGAACAGACAGGACATTACAAGCTCCCAATGGAGAGCGACGAGCACATTTTGAGTGTACACATTGCTGCTTTTGATTAGGGACAGATCTGAGCACGCTCCTACCACCTCCGCTCCCCCGCCCGGACCCCTGCTTCCCCGCGGGGTGAGTTTGCGCCTCTTACTGCATCTCTTTCAAATCCGAAAAAATGTAAAATACCTGGCCATTGAAATGTAATTTATACTTTCCTTTTGGTTTGTTTCTGTTGGAAACCGATTCATTTTCCTCTGCTCTCTGGACCCTCCTCCCCACTCAGCGGGACCTGGGACTTGTTTCCACTGAGGTCCCCACCCTGTGAGTAAACACCGGGCCACAGCGCCTGTCCCTCTCCCCGCTGCACCTTTCGTTCACTCATCACTCTCACTGCTGTCCTTTGCTCAGAAACAAATTCTGGGGGCCCCTTCAACACCCCATAGATACACACACACACAGAGACACACAGGCACACAGATACACACACACACTCGGGAAGGAAAATACTCTCGCCGTCTTTCTGAGCACATCTGTCCAGCCAGCAGAGATTAAAAATACACCAGGGTGCTTGGGGCCTACCCCCATGGGAAGACAGAGCCACAGACGCCAGGCCCCTCCAGATAGGGCCCGCCAGGAGGCTCAATGTCCCCTGTTGCTTTCTGCTTCTTAGAGCCGCATGTACTGCTAATGCCAGAAAACTCCCAAAAATCTCCAAGGGAAGAAGGCTGTGAATTACTGGGCTGCAATGTTGTCAAATATTTCACTGAAGAACGTCATGGAAAATCCGTGCTTTCGGGTAAAAGGGCCAGTGGACAGGGTGAGCCCACAGCTGCGGCAGCAGCACAAGCCTCTTTTTTTTTTTTTTTTTTTTTGCTTTGCTTTTTTTCTTTCTTGACCAAACTCTGAACCTCTCCCTAATGTATAGCTGACAGGGAAGATGAAACTGCCAGGGCCCGGGTCCAGGACAGCCCTCGTCACAGCTGCTCCCCACACTTGGCCCTGGTGGTCCCCACAAGTGGGTTCTGAGCCCCCTCTGCGCCACATGGGTGTGGTAGGGTGGGGTGAAGCCAGAGGGCGCTGCCTTTCACTCCTCCTCACCTGTGCACCCCGGTGAAGAGTGGGGGGCGGAAGCTGGTTTGCTCCTGACTACCTTGCTTTTTGTTTGATCTGACAGCCACAGGCACAAGTGGGGACAGCACCCCAAAATGTGGGTATGCGGCCCAGGACAGGAGCCCACAGCCTCATCTTGCCCAGGATTCGGGGGGCCCTCTCCTGCTGTCCGTCCATCCCGACCCTCTCTGTGCATCTTCTCTCTGCAGCTGCAGCAGGAGGTCAAAGCCCGGGCTCACAGCCTCTCTCGAGAGGACCCCCACCTCGGGGCTTGCACACCCCTCCCGGAGTGAGAAAGCAGGTAAAAGTCACTCCATTACTACAAAAGTAAAGTAGGAGTATCCCTTTCCTTTCCTGCGACCTGAGATCAAAACAGAATCTGCCTTACAGGCTTACGGTGTGGTTTTCGTGAGCTGGGGATGAGCTGGAGGTGCCTAGCCGGGGCACACAGGCAGCCCGTCAGCCCTGACCAGTGACGGTCAGTCCTGTGGCCACCGCACTTTCATTACGCAGCTGGACTGCCTGCAAACCTGACCGCCTTCCGTTCATGCAGCCCTGTCCTAGGGCACACACATTGCCTGGCGCTTGTGCAGAGAGTGCATCTGTCACCGTGTCACCCCATCTCCTGGCAACACGCTGCAGAATTCATACTGCATCAACACGGCTCCAAGGCGTTCTGTGTCCCCAGGCACTGCACACGCTTCCCTGTGTATCCTGTATATCCCCACCACATGACGCACACACTCTCTATAGCCCAGATTACACGGTCCACAAAGCTTACACTCTTCTGTGTCCAGAAGGCGTTACTTGGTACACACCCCAGATTGTTCGTGTGTGTAACATGCTATGCTGTGCACATCTTGAAGAGTCTGTGTACATACAACTGTGGTACTGTACACATATGTGTACAGAACACCTCATGCTGTACTGGAGTATTCTGCCAGCATACTATGTTATCTTGTTCACATCTTAATATATTCATTACAAAGGAAACCACAGCATCCTGCCCACATCCTAGAATGTTCAGTGCAGGAACCTCACGCTCCTCTGTGTACCGCGCCCCTCACCCTGCACACCCACCTTACACTCCCCTGCCTACAGGGGAGGCCTCTGGGGGCCGCCTCGCCTTCCCGCTGCCTGCTCTGCAGGCTGACGGCGTGGACTGTGCCCAGCTGGGGCTCGCAGAGAAACATCTAGGGTATTTGTCCCCAGATCGCCTTATAATCCGCCACTGGATGCCCCCTCTCCTGACCCTGGCGTTCCCCCACCGTCCCCAAGGGCTGCATTTTCACCCGCAAATACTCCGACCCGCGCCCCGGGGCCGACCCACAAGTTTCGCTTCCCGATGCTGGGTCCTCCCCTCCATTCCGACGCCCCTCAGACTGGCCGCCCCCAGACATCCCACGCCCGCGCCCCGCCTGGAGCCGTGCCCGCCCTACCTACCTACCTACCGCCCTACCTACCGCACCGTTTGGACATCGCCTCCTCGAAGGGGGCTCGAGGGCGCGCGGCGAGGGGGGCGCGGGCGCGGCGCTAATGCGGAGCAGGGGCCGCGGCGGCAGGCAGGGCGGCTGCCCTCGCGGTGGGTGGTCGGCGGCCGCCCTGCCCCCCCCCCCCCCCCCCCCC
>CAUYRT010023816.1:0-26438 GCA_963574885.1 Lepilemur ruficaudatus
TTAATCTCCATAATCTGTGTCAGAGTCATCCAGTTGAAGGCCTTAATAATAAAAAGGCTGACCTCCCCTAAGCAAGAAGGAATTATGCCAACAGACAGCCTTAGAACTGCACTTCCCTGGGTCTACAGCCTGACCACCTACCCTGCAAATTTTGGAGTTGACAAGTCCTCACAATCACATGAGCCAGGTCCTTAAAATAAATCCCAATATCTATCCATCTCCCTCTCTCTCTCTCTCTCTCTCTGTCTCTCTCTCTCCCCTAATAGTGCAAAAGGGCCCAAAATGCAGTAATTTGTGCTAAAGTTCCATGTTACCAAACCACAACCTGAGTTGTTTACTTGTGAGATCTGACCTGCTAAGAAAGCAGGAGAAAGGTGATAGTCAAATACCATTAAGCCAACAAGATTTTCCTTATATCCCTATAAGGAAAATAACCTCAAAATTACCAATCCTCTATTTGTCTCTTATTCCTGCTTTCTTCTTTTTTTTATTTTCCTGCCTATAAAACTCACTCTCTTTAGCTCATCAGTGCTTCTTTCTACATGCTACCTGGCTCATGAGTCACTAATAAAAGCCAATCAGATTTTGAAACTCAATTCGTTGAAATTTTGTTCTTTGACATATATTTGTAATATATGTATATGTATCTCCATACTGTTGGCTCTGTTTCTCTGGAGAACTCTGGCTAATACAAGCTTATAGAGGTTATGTACAAATTACTTCTCATCTGAAAACAAGCATTATGATTTTTACCTTCTGCGGTTGTAAAAACTTAAATAAAAATGGTTAAAGCACCCAGTGTGTAATAGAGTCTGAATAAATGGCAACTACTATTACTTATGAATGAACACTGAAGACAAAAACCAAAAGAGAGGAGAGGGTAGATATTGGCACTGTGAAAGCATTTTCTCAGTTCACTGAATAATAAATATGTAAAAAACAGATTTAAGAGGTAAAAGAAATTTTGGTGTCCCTAGATCTGACACACTAAAAAGGTGATACATACGTATATTTCAATTACTTGCAAATAAATGCCCTAATGAGTCATTAACTAAAGATAGACTGTTTAGTGTACTCTAAAACACCAAACATGCAAATCAGAGATATGAGTTTACATGTGAACATTTTATTTTAATTTAAGTTCCAGTTCAATTCATTCTACTTGCTACTGGGAAGGAAAAACCTAGGAAGAGCTTACGTTTGAAATGATTCCGAATCTCACAGAGTAGTTGCATGGTAAGTTACTCAGTCAATGTGTTTATTGAATAGGCTACTGGGGAAGCCTAAAACTATGAGGAGTATGCAAAAATGGTTAAAATATTTCATTTATTCTATAAAAATTACCATTTGTTATGTATTAGGCAGAATATGACAAGTGCCTTAAAGGGAACATAAATAATGATTTGGCCAATTGTACCTTGTTCACATAGTTAATGCCTGGGGCTCACTCTTCTAATCATTCCTCCGTTGTGGTTCCCAGCTTTGTATATTTTGGTATGGTGAAAGCTTTGCATCTTTTCGTATGGTGAAAACCCATGAAGTAGACCACTATCTTTTAAATATGATTTTAGCAAAGTTAATAAATGTCAAATAAATCAACATTCTCAACCTGCCAACAATCTTTCTTCTGATACAGTAAGAGAGGGTGAGGTAGGAGAGGCAGGCACAAGCCATTCAGATGTAAAAGTTCTGTGTTTTCTCTATTTGCCTTGTCTGTTTTGTTTAAAGGAGAATGTAACTTTAGAGTGAGAAAATATAGAGACAATTTTCCTGGCTTAATGGAAATGTATGAGGAAAATGCATAAACGCTAACATGAAAATAACAAAAGGTAGGGGTTGGGGTTTATAAACGGACGATAAGTGATTGAGTTGGAAACCATTAACTAGGTGGACAAAGATGACCAACATGTTTGTCCTGTGACTGGTGCTATCACATGATCACTTCTTTTTCCTTTTGGCCGAGAATGAAATATTCCATAGTGGCTGAGAGTAAACCAACTCCAGGACTGACAAAAACAAGTGGTCTGGGGAAAATACACAGCATTTTAGTAACATTTAAATAATCAGGGTGATACTCTATTATGAGAATTTGTGAATACATTAATTTCATGAGTTTTGCCACAGTGACCGGGAAATAAATTAATCTGGGATTAAAGGAAACCTTGTACTGAAAAGAAAAGTTTTAACATAATTGAAAGAAATGGCCTCAAGCCATGGATGATAGTTACCAGCTGATGAATAATAATGGTGATAATAGCAGGTATGAAATAAGTTATAATACATCCTAGGCCAGATTTTGGTTTTTTTAAAAAAATTACAAACCTGGTATGGAACCTTACAAATCTATGTGCTAGCTCTAAATGGTTTAAAATTGGACTTAGAACACAATTAGCCCTGCACTATTCAGTACTGCCCTTTTCATGCTCTTTCTTTTTATTAATACTACTCAAAAAAATTCAAGCAGTTCAGTATCACAAGTAGACTATTGCCCACTCAGTAAAGAGAATAGCAGTAATATAGGTGTTTCTTACTGTAGATGATCCCCGACTTATGATGGTTTGACTTATGATTTTTCCACTTCCTGATAATGTGAAAGTAAAACACATTCAGTAAAAACTGTACTTCAAATTTTAAATTTTCATCTTTCCCTGGGCTAGCAACATGCTGTTTGATACTCTCTTGAGTGGCTGGGCGGCAGCAACAAGCCACGGCTCCCAGTCAGCTACCGTATTCTACAGTGTCTACAGTGTACTAGCTTCAATAAATTACATGACATATTCAACACTTTATTACAAAATAGGCTTTGTGTTAGATGATTTTGCCCAACTATAGGCTAATGTAAGAGTTCTGAACGCATTTAAGGTAGTCTAGGCTAAGCTATGATGTTTGTAGTTTAGGTGTATTAAATACATTTTCTACTTATGACATTTTCAGCTTACATATAAGAATATTTGATCATGAAAAAAATCAAAATTTAACCAAATGGCTAGCAGGCACAATATCGATTATTCTTTACAGGTTCTAGTTCCTTCTTTGCTTTAGTATGTTAGCCCATTGACAAAATGTGATTGATTGATATACAACTTTTCAATAAAATGTCTTTTGCATATTTTAATTATACCTATATCTTGACTTACACATCAACTTTACATCAGTGAGACATTCAAAATATCAAATTAAGTATAATCATAAAAGGTTAAATGCATATAAATTATTTTGCATAAGCAACAACAAAGATAGGGCAAGAAGTCCAGTTTTTCCTTAAAAATGAATCTCCTACAGATCATTATATCCAGTTTCTAGAATGTAGACATGTACTTCATTAAGCAAGTTTTTGTAAAATCACATGAATATTAAAATAATGATTTCCATACATTATATTCTCAATAATTGGAGCAGTCATGATTAGTGCTGTTTATTAGGGGGAAAAAAAACACACACATGAGCCACAAATGTGAGCTATATATGTAATTTTAAATTTGCTAGTATTCACGTTTTAAAGAGTAAAACAACATAGATGAAATTAACATTAATGATCTATCTTACTTAACCTAAATATCAAAATATTATTTCAACATATAAGAAATATAAAAAATTATTAACAAGATTATTTTACATTTCCTTCATGCTACACGTTCAAAAACTGAAATGTTATTTTCCATTTTCAACTCATCTCAATTTAGGTTCGCCATATTTCAAATACTGACTAGCCACATGTGACCAGTAGTTATCATATTGGACAGCACAGATCTAGGACTAGGTCACCTAGTCCTAGTTCTCAAAGTTTGCTGCACATTGGAATCCCCCCAGGGAAACTTGAAATATTTTTGATATCTATACCACAGTCCCATAATTCCAGTATATGTGATCTGGGATGCTACTTGGGTATTGAGATTGTTTTAAAAGCTCTTCAGGTGATTGTAATAAGCAGCAAAGTTTGAGAGTCACTGCTCTCACCAATTTACATTTTTAAAAAAGCATTATCAAAACTTTGATATTGTCTGGGCGTGGTGGCTCATGCCTGTAATCCTAGCACTCTGGGAGGCTGAGGCGGGAGGATCATTTGAGTTCAGGAGTTCGAGACCAGCCTGAGCAAGAGCGAGACCCCATCTATACTGAAAAAAATACAAAGGAATTAGCTGGACAACTGAAAAATATATACATATATAAAAAAATTTAGCCGGGCACAGTGACACATGCCTGTAGTCCCAGCTACTCGGGAGGCTGAGACAGAAGGATTGCTTAAGCCCAGGAGTTTGAGGTTGCTGTGAGCTAGGCTGACATCACAGCACTCTAGCCTGGGCAACAGAGTGAGACTCTGTCTCAAAAAAAAAAAAACTTTGATATTATGAAATTAGTGGCTGTTGTTTTCATATTTCCTTTACTTAAAACCAACATTTGAAAACCATGTTGAAACATACTAGGGGTGTAGCATCTATAACATCGATGGTGTATGTACATCACTAGTATATTTAAATATGATTAATATTTAAATATTGATATTGATAGTAAAATTTCAGTGCTTTGATTAATTTGGCCATGAGTTCAAATGTAACATGGATGATTCCAGGTGAGGATTTAATCTCAGCATTTGATGTGAACTATTAAGTAGCAGTTCTTCTGTATATGTTCTTTTGGGAATGAAAAACGTTTCCTCTACCCTCTTACGTTTAGTGTTTGGGGATAGGGAATTAAACTGGAATTGGCAAGTTAACAGGAAAATAAAGTTTATACATATGCATATGGAAACACAAAAAGAGTGACTCTCTAAATAGCTAAAGATGGAGGTCTGTATATGTAATGTTATGGGGGTTGGAGAAAAGACTTCCATGGGAAGAATGAATGAGTTTCTAGGAGAACCAGTGAGAGAGAAAAGTCTGTGACAGTTGCAGGTACAAATGGCCTTCCTCATTTTTTTTTTTCTTCATGGCCATAAAATTCCCTCAGACTGGAGATTCGTGGTAGCCTCATTTCCAGAAGTTTCTGCTTTTACTGAGATAAAGGAAGCTCCTAGAAGGCTTCTTTCTGCATCTGTTGAATCTCAAATGTCTTTATTTTAAAATAATCTTTGTATCAACTCTGGAGGCCCAAGTAGGTTCCCAAAGTTTTCTGGATTTTATACTATATAATTGTTTGGAAAATCTCCAAATGCAGAATCTCTGATGGTGGGTCATGAAACCGTTCTATCATGCCTGTATTTATCTGATGTGTTAACTCATGTCCAATATCTTGGATAGCAAGTATAAGAATTAACCCACATTCATAACAAATATTTCCCATCTTGTTTTCTAATCCAGTGATTATTGATTATGTGTCCCTAATGTATCAGATATACCTAATATTGCTGAGTAACAAACCATCACAAGATGTAGTTAGTGGCTTTAAAACAATCACTTTTATTACTTTCATTAAGTCTATGGGTCTGCTGGGCTATTCTGTTTCTGTGCTAGTCTCTGCTAATATCTGGTGGGCTTTGTCAAGCATTAATATTCAGCTAGTAGGTTGCCTGGAGGCCAGTTGGTCTAGGATAGCCTCAAATAAAACAACTCAGCTCTGATCCATAGGGTTTTTCTTGGAAGCCTACCACTGCTCTGAGAATAAACCTTAGTTAGCCCTGCTGGAGCATGAGAGACCACATGGAGCAGAAATGCATGTTCAAGTCTCTGATGGCTGCAAGTTGCCACTGTTTCATTGGCCAAAGCAAGTTACATGGGCAAGTCCAGCATCCGTGTGCAAGAATACTACCAAAGGGCATGGATACAGGCATTAGTGCATTTCATCTACCGTGAACAGTGCTTTATTCAATTAGTCCTATCATGTTTTTGTCTGTTCATTGCAGTTACTCTCAGTCTGCAGTGTTATTTGTGTGTCCTAGTTTTTGCAGTGTTGAATATCTATTCCTTTTGTAAACTAGATCTCTTATTTTTATTAGCATCCTTTTATTTAGAATTATTATTTGTGGTTCAGTCATTTTTACACTTTTAAAACCTTTTTAAACTTGATTGTGTTAATAAATAAAAATGAATACAATCTGTGATCAAGTAAACAATCAGTAAACAGATGCAATATGTTTTAAAAGACTTTGTGCATTGTCTTGCATTCCAGAAAGTTTCTAAATGCTATACGTTTTGTCAAAACTCTAAACCTAATTTCAAAAAGATTAAATAAATAGGCTCTCATATACAAATAATATTGATAAATGCTTTCTTCCTACAGCCCATTGTCCATTCAATATTTGCGGTCACATGGGTGTTTTTTTCACTGCATTCATTCACAATCCGTGGCTCAATTCATCACGTAAAATCATTCCTAGTTGAATTTTGAGGAGACACTGAAGAGTTGTATGTGGAGAGATTCTTAAACTCATATATTTGAATAAAAGCCATTGTATTTTATCAATTGGAAATATGACTAAGCTATGTTTTAAGAAGTAAAACAAGTACTTTTTTTTCCCTCTAGGATTACTTATTTGGCATCTGTGGAGTTTCAGAATCCTATAGAATTCTTTTTCTTTTCTTCTTTAAACAGTCATTGTAAATTATTTGTTACTAGATTATAACCTTCGAAGAGTAAATTACAGTTCATAGCGCTTTGAATTACCATGCAACATTTTGTGCCTACATGAGTAAATGACAAAAAATAGACTAAGAAAACACCACCTAGTTATGTTATGCTGTTTGCCCTTCGAAATGGTTTATTGCTGTGTAAATCCCCATAAGGAAGGAAAGATTAAATCCTCTTGGGTGCAGCTGGAGGAGGTACTCTTTCTGATCACATAAAAACTTGGACTAGGAGAAGCCCTGTAGGTTTGGATCCTCCCAAGATTAGCTACGTGGGTTTGGGGTATACAGGAACCCAATGTGACAGCACAAAGCCATATCCCACCAGATGCTTGCTTTGGTTTTTCTCAGAACCAAACCCCCAACAGGATTCAAGTGAAAGTAGTTTATTTGGCAGTGACCCAGGGAAACCCTGAAGGTGAAGTAAGTGAGCCAAACAAAGACGAGGAGGCAACCAAGTCACCACTGTGGTCAGCTGGAGCCCAGTCCTGTTGGGGAACTCTAAGACTTTAGAACACATGGCAGAGATATTCCAATGAAGGACCCAGGGGCCTGAGATCATTATCCACTAACTCCCATTCATCAAGAGACAAGAGAGCTAGAATCATTATCCACCAATTCCCACCTAACAAAGACTGCAGGTTGCTCTCAAAGAAACTAATTTCCTAGCACCTGCCTTCAGCCTCTGCTCATGAGCTAAACATGGTTCTGTGACCAGAAAAAAAAGCAAAGAATCCTACTTGTTGGCAATAAGAAGTCAGTCCTCTTGTGCTTGTTTATAAGCAGGGCAGCACTAGTATGCACCAGGTACACAGAGACACACAGTAACATTGTGAAATCCCTTCCCAGGCAGACCTGAATATTATCTTCATTCTCTTCAGGGATTGCTTTCTTCCCATTTTTTTCTTTTACTGCCCTCTCTGATCTTCTCACAATTCAGTCCTCTCAATAGAGGTATGCTCTGAAGACATTGATACCAGACAGCGACCCACCATTCCCAGAGGACAAGGCAAAGTACAAGTTTGCCAAACCATCAGGTTATGTGTATACCCTCTGAACAAGCACTTAACATGCAGTCCTTTTCCAGAAAGTCTGCAAGAAATTGCCTGAAGGGGTAGATGTCCTGAAGCAGATCTGAAGACAAAGGTGCTAGGAGAGATTCATCTAGAACAGTGGTTCTCAATTGGAGGAGAGTTTACATACTGCCTGCCAGGAGATAGCTGGCAATGGCTGGAGACATTGGGTTTTGCTAGTCACAGCTGTGGGTTAGGTGCCACTGACATTGGGGGCTCAGAGGCCAGGGATGCTGCTAAACATCCTACAATGCACAGGACAGCATGCCTCACCCCACAAATAATAGCCATCCCCCATGTTCCACTGCGGTGTTGTTGAGAAATATTTATCTAGAGACACATCAGTAAAAGAGAAAGACACTGCAAGTTATGCATTCCAATTTCTTCTCCTAATCTTTATTCCCAGTTTTTACTCTAACAAGCAAAGTTTTCATTGATTTCTAAAGGTGATTCTAAGCATGTTGGGAGGCACAGAAGGAAAGCTCGTTATGTTTTTTGAAACTTTGCTAAATTGAATAAGGGAGTTGTAGTCTAACCTTTTAAAACGTTTCCAGATGCTGAGCATTGGATTGAAATGCTAAATCGAAAGAACCAACTATTACCGATTAGTAGTGCTATGGCAAAAAAGGGCAGTTCTCTTTTGATGTACCGAGTCACCAGGGACGGAAAGATACTGACACTCAGTGATTAATTTCTGGAAATGTGGTTGAACGAATCAAATTATGTATCATTTGATGCCATTAAATTTGAATTCCTGCATTATACGTGGACCTTTAGCTTTTCAAGCATTCTCGGTGTGTGAAATTGAATGTGCCATTTACAAGCTATCATGTAATTTTCTGTTTTCTGAAACAAAAGCAACAATCTGGGTACATTAAAGACCATTATATAATTGACAAACCTGCTTTTTAAAACTTGATCCAAAACACTTACAATTACTATCATTTGCCAAAGGGAGGTATTCCTTAACAGTGCAAAATCATTTAAAAATTAAAATGAAAACCCTCTTTCCCTTTTGTTCCAATAAGCATACCTTCCATGTGTATCCATCGCCACAGTTTACAAAGTTTCTTTTTTTTCATGCCCATTAACTCACTTGATATTTAAATCAGCCACATGAATAGACAAAACAGATAATCATTATCTCCATTTTTAAAATGAGGAAGCTAAAGCTCAGAGATCATAATTTATGGGTTCAGCAATGAAGACATAGAGTTTTAACTACAAAACAACCACATTTTCATCACATACTACTTTGACTTGATGTTTAATTTCAATGTTCAAAAATTTTATTGAAGTATAATATACATATAGGATACTATACAAATCATAAATGCACGATTCCATGAATTTTCACAACCTAAAAACACCCACGAAACCATGACCATCATTTCAAAAGCCCAGTCATTCTCCTTCAAGATATTACTACCTTTCTCTCAGAACAACTGATGTTTTCACTTCTAACAGAAATGATTCATTTACCCATTTTTGAATTTTATGTAAATGGAATTTTATGGTGTGTACTATTTGTGTCTTCTTTTGCTGAATATTAAGTTTGTGAGCTCCATTCAGGTTATTCTGGCTGTAATTTGTTGATACTGTTTTTTTTTTGTTTTTTTGTTTGTTTTTCTTTCAAAAATTTAGGGGGTACAGTGTTTTTTGTTACATGGATGAATTGTATCATGCTCTTGGGCTTTCAGTGTACCTGGCACCAGAATTGTGCACACTGTACACAATAGATAGATTTTTATTCCTCATTCCCCACTCTCACTACTAGTTTTCAACTATAAAGTGGTATAATGGACCATTTACATCCCCCATTTTGCTCCCACTTACAATTCTCATTATTGTATACTAGTCCATGTGTGACTGTCTCAAAATTTTTTCATCCATTTGACCGCTCATGGCCATTGGAGTTGTTTTCAGTTTTTTCCTTTCATGAATAGTAGTGCTATGAACTTCCTTATCCACATCTTTTGATGAACATAGATACATATTTCTATTGAGTTTATATTTAGAAGCAGAATTGTTGGGTCAGAGAATATGCATATAGTCTACTTTAGTAGACATTGCCCAACAGTGGTTGTACAAATTCACACTCCCACCAGTGTTATGTGAGAGTTCCTGTGGGTTTTTGTCCTTGCCATCACTTGATATTATCTGCTGTTTTTTCATTATAGCTATTCTCTTAGGTATGGTAGCACATCATGGAGATATTTCATTTCAATTTTAATTTTAAATGGAACCCAAGTTTCTTGATATCACCTGCCTGTGGGTTAAACATTGATTTTAACACTAAAATTTGCCATCCCTTGTCCTTACCTACATAAATGCAAGCTCTTAACACTCCAAAGCTATGCAGTCATTTTGCATTATCCATTGAGTCTGCAGACACCTTCTTCTGCAGTTTGTCTCTGGTGACTTCCTTAGTGTTTGGTGCCCACAAGGCGTGTGGACACGTGTTTGCACAGGAGTCATTGATGCCAAGTCTGCTAAGTGGGTACTGTGCCTCCACCAAGAGCAATTTTGTCCAGTACTCCAGCTGCTGCCAAAGTCCAGGGCCTCTGAAGGGCATATACTGTGTTCCATTCTGTTCTCATTTCATGAGGACCCTAGTTTATGTTTCACTAAGAAAGGTTCCTTGTCACTTGGGCTCCCAAGCATTACCTCTGCCTTAACCCCAACCCTGCCCTGATACAGCTGGCCAAATCCTGTCCAAATCCCACACTTCAGCTCATGCCTCAGGACTCCCGAACTACTTCTCTTCCTGGGCTCATCCTACCTGATTGCTAGAAGGGGTTTGGTAGACACACCCTATAGTGACCTCTCCATCCTTCTCTTCATTTCTCCCACTTCTGACCCTAGAACTCACATGCAAAACTTCCCTCTAGCCCCCCATGACTGGCTGTCCTCACCTCAACAGTTCACTGCCCACAATTAGACTCTAAATCTTAGTGTAAGATAGCCTGGGATAACGTGTTATAAAATGTTCTTTTTCTAATAAGAAGGTTAATTGGGAAGCTAGAAAATCATGAGCTGTCTATGATGTCAACAAGCATCTCTGTACTCTCTCCTGGGAAGTCAAAGCTACTCAAGATGGATAATCTCTAGGAAACAGAGGTCAACTGGAGATCTTTCAATTGGATGTGTTCTACCTTCAATGCCTACGCCCCTAATGTCCCACAGGGTAGCCAGTATCTATAAAGAGGTATAGTACAAGAATATGATTTTACTCATTATCTTCTCTCTTCCTAGCTTTGCGTTTATTAACTGGATGGAATGTCACAATAGTGCTTTATAAAGAAACACCCCTGAATTCAGTGAGTTAAAACAATAAGATACACTCAGCTCATGAGTCGGGGGGCTGGTGATTTAGTCTGGTCTAAGCTGGGCAGTTCTTCTAGTCTTGGCTGTGTTCACTCACGCGTCTGGATTACTCACCTGTCTGGATTCTTAGCTGTCTATAAAGCCTTAATTGGGATGACTGAGGTGGCTGCTCTCTGTTCTAGGTATTTTTCCTCATTCCCTTGGGACCAGTAGGCTAGCCTGGACAGGTCCTTCCCATGGTGATAGTGAGGGCAAGAGTGAGTGAACTCTCTTATACAGGGGCATTTCAAGCCTCTGTTGCTAATACACTCTGACATTCCACTGACCAAAACAAGTCATGTGGCTGGAACCAGAGTCAGAATAGGAGGTACTGCAAAGTTAGCAAACTAGAGGCTTGGGTACAGAAAAGGGTAAGAAACTGGGCTGTTTTCACACTCTATCACACTAGGTAAACTTAGACAAGTTGCATAATCTTCCTAAGCCTGAGTTCTGTTGTTAATAATATGGAGACGATTATAAGAAGAAGCCTCTCCCCAAATTTTCTAATGATTTAAAATGTAATAAATAGGTCGCAAACACCTAAGTGCTTCAAAAACTGCTAAGTGGTATATACATGTGAGATGTCACTATTATTCTTATTATGTACATTTTTAAAATTATATTTACATGGTTGGCCAAGCACAATTCTGAGGTGAGTGAGCTTGGCTTTCAGAGCCTCTGGCCCTAACAAATGGCCTTATGTTTTATTAGGCCTCCCAGGAATTTCCATTACAATGGCCTATCTATTTTTAGGAAGCACCCAATAAATGAAGTTTTCAAGGTAATGGCCAGTCAACTGTTGTTCTTTCTTACATTCAACCAAAATGAATTGACTACCTTCTCTGTGCATAGCTCCCTCAACGTGCTATTACCAAGTTCCCGGAATGCAAATAAGAGCAGAGATAGCCACTTCCCTGGAGGAATTCAGTCTAGGGGTGAAAAAAGCTTCAAAACAGAAATTTCATTACAATATCTGGAGCACTATTAATATATTGGAGACATGTGCCAATGGAAGTGAGATCTACTGGGTCTTCTTAGAGAAGTGAGGAGATTTCAGAGAAGGTGTTGTAGAGCTTAGAGGCAGGAGGGGCAGGTGCCCAGGTCCATAGGCAAGGAGTGTACATTCCAGTACCAGGTAATAGCCTATGGGAAGAAAGAATCTGAGAGAGGAGGCATGTTTAGACATTGTTCAGTAATGCTAGAATTTATAAGGGGATCATAGGTGTGATAGGAAATGAAGTTCAACAGGTGGAGGGGGCACTAAAGGGTTTAAATGAGGGGCATGTTCAGATTTTAGCTTTAGAAAGGCCACAATCGGGAGGAGGCACTGAAGTTGAAAGTGTCCAGTGGCAGAGAAGACACTAGGATGACATTGCAAGAGTTCAGGAGATTCCCTGCCCCTGCCCCTGGTCTGCACCAGGAGGGATGAAGAAAGAAGGGTAGACATGACTCATTACTACTAAAGGGACAATGTGATCAACTTGATGTCAGGTGCATGGAAAGGATAGTCAGTCTATTACTATGTAAGTCAGTCAATAGATTACTTTGGACAGACCAAGGAGCTAGTCATTGTGGAACATGTATAAAGGTGATGAAGATACAGACCCGTGACAATCAGTAAACAAGTAGCTACAGTAAGTCACAGAATAGAAATAAAGCCTTTATTAAGGAACACACAATATGCTATGAGACCATCAAGAAAGGGGTGATTTAACATGATTAATAAACTCTCATTTTTAAGATAAGCTTTCACTTTAGGGAGTTGGGAGATATCATTCCAAGCCTAGATTGTTCTTGCCTCTATTCATTGCCATAACAGATTCTGTTTCCTGAATGGGAAACCAGCTAACGACCTTTTATTCTCTCCTTCTACTCTTTGGAAACTGGATAAGACTCAAAATTAGAGTTCTTCTAGAGTTTTCTTACAGGAATTGCTGGGCCAGCACAGCTCCTGTCCTTGCCTGGTGATGGTTGCTTTGAGAGACATACATATTTCGCAGTGGTTCCTTAAGAACGGTTGGGGCAGTCTGGCTAACTCTGGGCAGACTGACCCTGGGAGAACAGGAGATTAGATTCCAGGCATTCATTCCCCTGCGTTGCATAGCAGTACAGGACCATTTCTCAGGAAGGTGGGAAGGGCGGCAGGTCTGGAAACTTTCTTGAAGTCCTGCCACTCACCTGCAAAAGTGAACTTTTGTTTTATTCTTCCTAGTATCTTAGGCTGGGTTCCCCAGAAACAGACTCATGAGATAAGTAATCAATCATGTCCAAACTACAACAAAGGAACGTCCCCCCTCCAGCAGAGACCAGCAAGGGAGTCAGTGAAGCAGGGCAGGGAAGGAGAGAAAGCCACAGGATTACAGGTGATTACTTGTTTCACCTTGACCTACTGGGAGAGTTCCAGAGAATAAAATACACCTTAGACTTTGCGGACCCTTGGGGCAGAGCAACTCAGGTTTTATACCTTGGGACCAGTCAGTCTTTGGCTATGGGCTGCCTGGGGGGATGTACTCTCCCAGGCACTTCTGGTTTTCTGTGAGTGGGGAAAGTGGCCACAGAGCTCAGGGTGGTCCTTGGAAGGACCTCCCAGGTGCGACCTATGAGAAGAAAATGGACTTATGTATTTGTTTGTTTGTTTGTTTATTTTGAGAAACATTTTAGCTCTGTTGCCCAAATGCCACATGATGGTAGCTCACAGCAACCTCCAACTCTTGAGCTCAAGTGATCCTCCTGCCTCAGCCTCCCTAGTAGCTGGGACTACAGGTGTGCACCACCACACCTGGCACAAATGGACTTTAAACTGGGTGAAGAGGGACATGAAAACATGAGGAGGGTGAGGACAGTGAAGAGGCAATGGGGCTACTGGACTGCAGGTCCCATTGGAGTTAAAGAATTGTCAGGGTTGTAGGAAATGAACTGGAGAGAGGAGGTGTGCATTGGGAGAGTGGACCCCTTGAAACTGAGATGATAGAGTGTTTTCATCTATTGTTAATGATGAAGTCTAGGGCAGTAATTCTCAATAGAGGAATACTTCCCAGCCCTAGGCCATGTTTTGAAAAATTTGGGAGGCATTTTTGGTTGTCAAAAGAATGGGAAGTAGTACTGTCATTTGAATGGCCACAGCCAAAGATATACAAGGCATTCTCACACAGTGAAAAATGCCCCAAATATCAATAGCATGATGATCAAATATTCCACTAGACATTCATTGAGGTGAAAAAACCACTTATCTTAGCCAATAATCTAACCCCATTTGGCATAGAAACACAAATTATAATATATGTTTTGCACAGTTTTAGCATAGAGGTAATTTTTCTAAAAATGGAATGATAGTGTGTGTTAATATTGTACTTTGTTATTTCCAGAGCTTTACCAGGTATTGTTCATCCTTTCAGAAAATCACGACACTGACAGTAAGTAAAACTTGTGAAATTTGAGTTGGCTAAAACAACACACCGATTCTGTATGTTTTTGGAATTCATGGTGATGTTTTTGTAAGAAGGTACAGGAATCAACCTAAGTTGTCCTCATTTCAAGAAAAAGAAGAAGGAGGGGGAGTTAGAGGAGGGGGAGAAGGAGGTAAAAAAAGAGGAAGAGGAAGAGGAAGGAGGAGGAGAAAGAGGAAGAGAAGGAGAAAAAGAAGAGAAAGAACAGTAGCAGGAGGAGGGAAGAAGAGGAGGACACACAACCTGGGGGAGAAAAGGGAACCCGGGAAATCTGGCACAGCTCCAAGAGTGTGTGCTGTGCCTGGGCATGAAGGGTCCCTCTTCAGCAAGACTAAGGGGAATTGGAGGAGGATAATCCTCCCAATTTCTGATTATATGCATATTTTTTACCTTGCGTTCATGTTTTTTTTTCCTTTGGGAATTTAAAGAGTACTTTTTGAGTCAAAAGGAATCAGGACTACAAGCTTACTTACTTGTCTAAAATACATATTTTGAGAATTTTGTCAGAGCCAAGTCAATTCTGAAGCACATAATTTACAATTAGAGTAGAAGGACATATTGACATTTACCTACAAAATATTGGGAGTGATTTTGGGCAGATTACATACACCCTTTCTCAGGGAGATGTGAACTGGTATTTGTGGGGCTGACAAATAAAAGGACGAAGTTTCTCAGTTACAAAGCAGATCCCATGGACATCTAGGCTGGTAAGTGCTTCCATTAGGATCATGGAAAATTCCGTGGAAATTTACACAACCCCTAAATGGTGCGTTAACTCAGGGTGCTTCAGCATTAGGTCATCTGTCTGGGCAGGTAGTTGGAAAGAACTTAGCAGAACAATGTTAAAGGGGGGAAAAAAATCATTTCCTGAAATAAAATGTCTGAAGAGAATGATAAGCTTATTTGCTGTCTCTTTGAAGTATAATTGATATGCTAATCAGTGTCCATAATGAGTTTTCATTTCTTTCTCCTAGTAATATAAATTTATAAGGAAATTTGAGATTGATTTATTTTCTTAAGCAAAGGGCAGGCAGGCAATATAAATGAATAAAGAAGGTGAGCTGGAAACTATGAAATTTGCCCTTTTGTAAAGGAAGCAGTTACTTTTCAGTCTCTGTCTATAGTTGTCATGTGGGAATGAGGGGTCTCGTCTTATCAGACCCTCTGAGAATTTGAGAAAAATTGGAAATTTGAACACTCCCAGTATAAAAATTAAAAATTACTATGCTAGCCAAACCTCATAAATAACAAAGACATCATCGTGTAACAGAATAGACTGTGAAATTATTGCTAAACTTTGAAGTTATTATTACATTAAAGTTTATAATTAACCCTTTGATATTGAAATAAATTTGATTTATTGCTTACTTTTAACTTATTGTAACTTGGATTTTCTTCTTCCCTCTGTCCATTGTCAGTGTTATGTTTATACTCTTGATGTAAAGTTCATATCATAACAATATCTGTTAATTCCTGCTTTTTTTTCTGGGGAGCCCAAGTTTGAAAGCATCTTTAGCAAACAAATATTTCCAGGTGGATTATTATAAAAACATAAACATCTATGGCAAACAGGTCAGTAAAAAGAACAATAAACAGAATCCAAAACTTGCATTCTTAATGTAGCCTTTGTTCTCTAATCTGTGAAGATTGAGATAACATTTGCTATACAACAGTTCTATGGAGAACTGCAGAAAAGCTTCTTAGAATATGAATATCTTTAAATAATATGTCCTAAAATTTTATGCCTCCTAATATAAAATAGAAATTTGCTATGATCTCTTATTAATATTTTGCTCCAATACAAATTTAATTCAGTTCAACAATTCAATAAAAAAAATGCAAAACAAATTATTTATTGGCTCAGCAAATTTTTCTGATGAAAAATTAAAACTATGCACTTTTGGTAAATATTTTGAGTATTGGGCTCTTCTTCATTCCTGGAAGTATAAATTGCGGTAACTTTTGGAAACTCAGTTCAGTAATATATTTAGTAGTATGTATCAAATTATTAATAAAAATACACGAATATATGCTTTGATTCAGCAATTCGGCTTCTAGGAGGCTCTTTGCACCCCTGCTCATAATAGTAAAGCAAAAACAGCAACTTCAATGCTTGTTAATGGGAGAATAGTTGGAGGTGTGTCAGCACAACCAGTAGGTGGGGTTTTTAGTGAATTTTACATTCACTAAATGTAAAATGATGTATTTTTTTATTTGTTGATAGGGAAGTAATGTATTATATGTGAAACAAAAAAAGTAGGATTCAAAACAATGCTTTTATTATGATCCCGTTTTTGTTAAATTTCATATACTGATATGAGACAGGAGATGCAGAGAAGAAGGGGAGAGAGAGAGAAGAGAGAATTAAAAAAAGAATATACCATATACTGGCAATCCTTCATTGGCATAGTAATGTGAGATTATAAAAATGACCATGCAAGTTATTTCTCACTATCTAAGTGTATACAAAAATGAAGAAAACAGTAAAACTAATATGGCCATGTGTGACTTAGCAACAAGGATACTTTCAGAGAAATGCCTCGTTAGGCAATCTTGTAGCAGTTCAAACATCATAGTGTGCTTATGTAAACCTAGATGGTATGGCATACTACGCCTAAGCTTTATAGTATAGTCTATTGCTCTTAGGCTATAAACCTGTACAGCATGTTATTATACTGAATACTTAGGCAGCTGTAACACGTGAGTACTTGTATATCTAAATATGGGAAAGTTAATGTGTTGAGCTTTGATAGTATTACGGCTACAATGTCACTAGGTAATAGGAATTTCTCAGCTCCAGTGTAAGCCTGTAGGACCACCTTCACATATGTGGTCCATTGTTGACTGAAATGTCATTATGTAGTGCATCACTGTATCTATTTAATGCACTCTAATATAAACCATTAGAAGCATTGTTAATTAAAATGTTTATTTCTTAACAAAAAGCTATCAAGAGTAGTTTGAATAGTGCTTGCCTTCTAGTCATATAACTTGCAATATGAAGCTAGCATCTTTTCTATGCCTTGGCCAATCGTCATACTCGTTTTTAAGTTTGGGCCGGCTTCCAACATATCCTTTGCACTTTGAATGTCTTGAAATATCTCTGAGAGTTTCTTTAATGGAAAGATTTTTTTTACTGGCATCACTTCTTCTGAGCCATCTTCATCCTTTTCCTCACAACTACATGCCTCATTTATGTCTCTAAGTTTGCCTTCACCAAGCTCCTCCCAATACCAGCATTCTGAACAGTCAGCTATTTCTTCTGTAATAACTCTATTTACATTCTATTTGAATTTCACTTTGAACATGATCACTTTTTGTTTTTTGTTTTCTGGTTTCTTTTTTATATTTTTTGCTGAACTTTCACTTTGTTGGCCAATTCCCTCTTTCAATTATCCATTTTTATAACATGTTGTATAGGTTTATCACTGGGAGACAAGGAGGCAACACAGCTACAAGATTCGCTGTCTGTGTGAGAACTGAATAACAAATGTACAGTGACCGAACCCTGACAGATTTGAAAGAAGTGACATCATTGGCTGCTGATCGTGACACACACGTATTATTTGCAAAGGGATTGGTGGACAGAGGAGCTAGAAGCAAAGTTTGTAGGTTATGCAATCACATTTGTTTTTATTTATTTATTTATTTTTGTCCTCATAACTTTGACTCAGTTACTCACAGGTAATATACCATGGTAACTGCAACTTGAGCCATCTTGTTGGGGGACTGGGTTGGTTATAAGTGAAATAGTAACTAAAAGTTTTGCATATGGAAACAACAAATCAAGGACTCAAGCAGAAGAAAGCTTAGAAGAATATGCAATAAAATGTTAAGAGTAAGTGGCTGTTTCTGTTTTTTACATGTGCAGGTTATTTATGTTTAAAATTTTTTAATTTGTATTTTAAATTTCCCTACAATTAATATGTATTATTTGTATAATACAGAATAAACAATATTGAGAAAAAATATGCAGTGCTTACTTTTTACTCCCATAAAATCCAATTAGATTTTGGTGTGGATCAATAATTCTATTCAGATAACTAGAGGGTAAATCAGTTAATAAAAAGTTTTAAAATTGTTCTTTTAAGTTCCTTCCCTGTGAAATTAGTTTTGATTTGATTGAGTATATTTGATTAAAATAATTTTAGGAGAAAATACTCTATTACAATATTTAGCCTTTCTGAGAACATTCATTGATATGTTTCTCTATTTATTCTTATCTATTTTATGCCTATCGGTGACATTTTATTGTGTTTTCCATAAAAGTTCTTTGTATATCAAATAGGTATATTTTTCCTGATGATACTGTGAATGGGATGTTTCTTTCTTCCTTAGATTTTGAAATAGGATAGCTATTGATTTTGCATACTTAATCATATTTGGTGTGATCATACTGAACTCTCTTGCTAATACAAATTTATAACTAAAACAGACATATGTTTATTATATCCATTGACAATCATAATCACTCATATCATGGCCCCTCTCTCTGCTTCATCATCGAATTTCCTCTCCATACTATATCATTCCTGTCAGCATTCAAACATCCTATAAACTCACTCATCTTAAATATAAGATAAAATAAAAAAACAAATGCTTTAACGTTCTGTAATCCTTCCCACTTTCATCTGATTTCTCTTATCCCTTTATTCATCAAAGGAATAGTCTATTTGCTGACACTCTCCTTCAGCAGGAAAAGAGTTAACATAGGAAGCCGGGCATGAAAAGATCTGCTTATAAGGGAAGTTGGATTTGGGGTGGGAGGGTCCCCACCATCATTAACTATAAGAGTGGCTCCTTGCATCTGAATTGTGTACACAAACGATATGGTTCATGGAGATCACATGCATTCACCCTGGGAGTCTGGAATTTTGGTACACGTCGGGGAGAGGCTGCCTAAGTAACCAGCCCCAGATAAAAACTCTCAGTTCTGAGTCTCTAATGAGCTCCTCTAGTTGGCAAAATTCCTGGTAACTCGTTGTTGGAGGAATTAAACAACTGTGTGATTCCACTGGGAGAGAATACGTGGAAGACTGTGCCTGGTTTTCTCTCAGACTTCACCCTGTGCACCTTTCCCGTTTGCTGACGTTGTTTTGTATTCCTTCACTGCAATAAATCATAGCTGTGCATACAACTACACACGGAGTCCTGGGAGCACTCCCAGACAATCACTGAACCTGGAGGTCAGCTTGGTCACACTCCTCACTTCCCATTCTCTTTGAACCCCTTCCATTAAGGTTTCCTTTCCAGTGTCTCTGTGGAACCCACTCTCATCAAGGTCCCCAATGACCTTCAGATTGCCCCATCCAGTAGTCACTTCTCAGTCCTCATCTTATTCTACCTTCAGTGGCATTTGAATCAGGCTATGATTTTCTTCCTTTTGAATTACTTTCCTTCCTTGGTTTCCAGGACAGCACACTGTCCTGGTTTTCCTCCTCTTTCACTGGTATGTCTTTTTTGACATCCCTCTGCTCTGCTTCCTAAACTCTACATCAGAGATGATGTTTATCATAGCAGTTTCGTTGCCATGATCGGGGTTAGTGTCTAATTCTGATGACTAAAGAGAGAAAGAAGAGAAATTGGAGGCAGTATAGTGGGAGAGTAGACAATATTTTTCACAAAATTTTAGCACAAAGGAGAACAAAACCAAAGTGCTACCTGGAAGGGAAAATGGGGTCCAGAAGACATTTTGAAGGTGGGAGAAATTACATGATGTTTGAATGCTAAAAGGAATGATTCAGTAGAGAAAAGAGTAGAGACAGGATGCAGGAGAGGGAACGAAATTTTGATAACCCCAGTGCTCAAGCAGAGGGTTTATCTTAGATGAGAGGAGGGGAAATTTCATCTACAACTAATAGAAAAGAAACCAGGACACACGAGCCCCTTTGCTTCTAGATTTGTTGATGTGGTGGGAACTTGAAGAGTACTTTAGGATGCTTCAATTTTGGCAGTGAAGAAGTAAATTATAAGCTGAGAGTGGAATAAAAGGCACGGGAGATGGAAGGAGCAAGAAGCCTCCAGAAGTAGAACAAGCTAGAGAATTTGGTGATGGATAAAGCATGGGGAGTGAGGGTTGCATGGAATTCTACGCACCTTCCCATGTTCCTGATGGAGATCCTTCTCAAACTTGGTATCAGTGGAAACTGCTTTGGGAGTGAGAAATTTGTTAATATTAATTTATCAATCCCACTAATACCAGCTCATATTTTTCCCTAATATTGCTGGTGTGCAATCTACCTGAGGCATATGCAATATTTCACAGGCAAATTTCAGTGCACTCAGAAGGGTTAGGCTCTTTTATTTTAACAGTATACCAATTTGATTTAGAACTGACTTTGGTGTGACATAATAAGAAATATATATTTGATCTCTGCTGGGTTCCTGGCACAGAGCTTCCAAAACTCATGTGATTTTTCTGAGGGATGAGGTGCCAGGAGCATCTTTTGCTATATAATATTTGGTCTTACTCCCTGGTTCCTGACAGAGGAACTTCTAAGACCCTTAGAATCTCCGGAGGAATAAGAGTATCTTCTTGTATGCTAATGAGGTGACTGGTAGCTGGGGTTCCTAGATAGCTTTAGGATGGGGGCTGGTTACCAGAAAGAGTAAGGCATGATTACAGAGTTAGAACTTTCAACCCCATCTTCTGAACTCTGGGGAGGGGAGAGAGGCTGGATATTTACCTTATCACCAACAGTCAGTGATTTAATCAGCCATGGTTACGTAATTAAGCCTCTATAAAAAAAACTCTAAAGGATGGAGTTCAGAGAACTTCCAGGTTAGTATACGCAACCTTGTATCAGGAACAACCCCTTGGAGACAGAGGCCCCTGCTCTCAGGACCCTTTCAGACCTTGCCCTATGTACCTATTCTTCTAGCTGTTCTTCTGTGTCCTTTAAAATATCTTTTATCAAAAACTGGTAAATGTCAGTAAATTGTTTCTGTGAGTTTTATGAGCCATTATAGCAAATTATTGAACATGAGGAGGGGTTTATAGGAACTCTTGATTTATAGCCAGTTGGTCAGAAGCACAGGTGACAGTTTGGGATTAACAGTTGATGTCTAAAGTAGGGGGAAGTCTTTTGGGACTGAGTCCTTAACCCGTGGATTCTGGGCTAACCCTGGGTAGTTAGTGTCAGCATTGACCATCAATTGGTGTCTGCAGAGTTGGAGAATTGGTCGGTATGTTAATCTGTTTGGGCTGCTATAACAAAATATCACATATTGGGTAATTTATAAACAGTAGAAATTTATTAATATTTCTCATGGTTCTAGAGGCTGGAAAATTCAAGTTGAAGGCACCAACCAGCAGGTTTGGTAACTGGTAAGGCTCTGATCTCTATTTCCAAGACAGTGCCTCCAAGACGATGGAGGAACAGAAAAGCAAGAGGGTGCTCCCTTCAACCTCCTGCCCTTTTATGAGCATGCTAATCTCCACCCAAAGGCCACACCTTTTAATACCATTGCATTGGGGATTAAGTTTCAACATGAATTTGAAGGAGACACTATCATTCAAACCATAGCAGTTGGTATGGGAAAAAAATAACCCCTACACATTTGGCGTTGGAAGTGTAGTGAGTAGTAGAGAATCTGTTTTGTTATTATTGTTAACATGGCTAGGACAACATTCTCCAAGATTTTGAGTTTGAAGGTACTTGGAGATATCCAAGTGGTTATGCAAGAGAGAAGCAAGGCATTTGCACATCTGGGTCTGGTGGTCAGAGAGATGACCTGAACTGGTGCTAAAACTCTCTCTGAGCCATTTGCCTGTAGGTAGTCACTAAAACTGAGCATAAGACTTGAGGGGCAAGAACCTTGTGGACCACCACATTTACTGACTGGGGAAAGGAGAATGAATCCACAATGAACACAGAAAAGGAGAATCTCAAGAGGTAGGTGGAAAACCAGAAAAGTATGGTTTGCTGAAAGCAAAAGGAAGACAATATTTTAAGAAGGAGGGAACAGTTGACAATTCCAAATGGGGCTGAGGTTTGTATTTGATGAGGTATGAAAAAAAATAATCCTTGAATTTGAGACCATTCCTGGCAGAACAACAATTTCAGTGGAGGCATGGGGAAGAAAGACAAATTGGAATGAATTAAGGCTGTCTTCAAAACAAGATGCTACTACCACATACATAGAGGCTCTCCAGGGTGTATGGAGATAAATGCAAACAATTCTTTAAGGATTCCATGAAGTCGAAAAGAGGGAGAGAGATGGAAGCTGGACGGAAGACGTTGGTCTAAGGAGAGTTGTGTTTTAAATGGGACAGACTTAAGCATGTTTTAAAGCTATTGGTAAGAATATGGTTTAGGGTATGAATAATTAAGAGAAAAAGGATAGCTGGTAGCATAAGACTACTGAGAAGCTGGAAGAGGACAAGAATTCAAACATGGTTTAAAGCCTTGGCCATGGTTGATAGTAGGGACAGGGCTTCCGTTGAAGTAGAAGAGAATGGAAAGAGAGTGAACGTAAATGGGTGTAGATGTGTATATCTGGTAGCTGTTTGCTCCTCAGAGTCATTTTCAGGGAGAACTTTGAGCCAGGCACTGTCTTAGGTGCTTGAGAGGCATCAGTGAACAGCAGAGAATAAGATCTTAAAAGGCTTACACGTTAAAGGGCAATGTGCCCACAATTTTCTCTGGGAAGTTGAAGGTCAGGCTATTGATAGAAGGAAGTTGAAGATCAGGCTATTGATAAGAGGAAGTTGGAAGCCAGTTGGGAAGGCCCACTGGGAAAATGTAAAAGCCTCCTCATTGAGGACTAGACAGAGAAATTTGGCAGGATTTTGGGGGGCATTGTTGAGGCTCTTTGGAAATAGATACCTTTGTCTTCACGGGAAAACCATTGCATGAGCTGCTGGGCAACCCTTTCTTGTCAGCTTGTCTCTTAGGCACAGGTCTAGAGAAAGCAAAGAGGAAGGTTCCACTAAAAAAAGATTTTCTTGCAATTAAATTTATTTTCCTCCCTGTGCTTTTATTCTCAATTTTATTTCTAATACTTGTTTATGTTTTATCTCCTTTTGTGCACTTGACAAAAGACTTTATTGATGTGTTAAAGCAATTTTCTCTTTTTCCTTTTTATCTCCAATATATTGGTTTTATCTTGATTAGTTTAACTCCTATTGATTTTTGTTCCTTTCAGTGCTTTTTTTTTCTCCCTCAGCTTCTTTTCATGAATACCTGGGTAATTTATTTTAATTTTTCTTGCTTGATAATAAAAGGCATTTAAAACTATACATTTTTTTTTCTGAGGATAGCTTTGGGCCCATGCAGTTGATTTTGATATATAATGTTCTTTAATTTCTAAAATGCTTGTAACTGTATGCTTTAATCTTCCCTTTTGTTTTTACTCCAAGAGTTATTGAAAATAATGTTTTTAGATTTACAGCTGGTTAGATGTAACTTTGGTTATTTTATCCTTATTGAATTTTTAGTTTAGTTTTTTTTTAACAGCTGAAATGAGCTCACTCATTTATTTGACTGAGAACGTTTTAAGAAGGACAACGGAATTAAACAGTCTTCAATAAGATTCCTATAGAAAACCCAGTCACAGGGCAAATACGCAGTTCTCTTTCCCATATCATCAAGGATTGAGAGCTCCCAAAATTCTTTGGAGAATAAGCAGTAGTTTTGCTCGATGTTGCCAATACTAAGAAAGAGGATCCATTTACACATTCAAATGAGTAGTTCCTGTTGCACATATTAGCATTATTTGCCACCTAGCACCCTAAACATGTGGATTTATTTGTTGAGGCATTTTTGGTTTTATTATACTGTGCTGAAAGAATGTAGGTGTTATAATTCCCACATGATAGAATTCATTAAGGTTATATTTATGTCCATATATACAATTAAATTTTATAATCATTCCATAGACAGACATTTGAAAAAGATGTGTACTGTTTATAGGGTAGAAAATTTGATAACTGTTGAGTTTCTAATATGTGCAGAGTTTCATCAAAGGTACTGGGAATACAGGGAGAAGAAGACAGTTAGGATCCTTGTCCTCATGGAACTTACATTTTAGTGCAAGAGATGGAAAAAAAGAGTATGTGTTAAATAAAATATTTACAAGTTGCTATATGTGCTTTGAAAGAAGCAAGTGTTTGAGGTAGAGATACCAAGTTGTCATAAATTTGGATAGGTGGTCAGGAAGGGCTCCCAATAGTTATGCTTTTCCTCCCAATAGTTATGCTTTATGGTTCTTTTTCTTACCTTACTTCACTGGGTAATATAAAATAGAAATGGTCATAGGAAGCTTTTTTATTTCTTTTTCTTGTTCTTAAAGTTTAAAAATTGCATACGAAATTAGATGCTTATCATAGTTTTTTCTTTCTGATACTGTTTATCAACTTAACACAATTTCTTTATATTCCTAATTTGCTCAAGAGTTTTTTATTATTATTTTTATTTTATTTATTTAGTTATTTATTTTTAGAGACAGCGTCTCACTCTGTTGCCGAGGCTGGAGTGCAGTGGCATCATCATAGATTACTGCAGCCTCAAACTCTTGGGCTCAAATAATCTCACCTCAGCTTCCTGAGTAGCTGGGACTACAGGTGTGTGCCACCAGGCCTTCTAGAGGCCATTTTTAATACTTTATCATATCACCCCTGAGCATTCCCACACACCTCCTCTGCCCTGACTGACAGGAAGGTGTAGATGCTCAGGAAGAACCTATGAGCCATGTAATGAAGACAGAGGGCCTTTGTTAGAGAGCCGCTCACCTCTAGTCCCCAAACTGTGGCACTGAATGTGATGTAAGCAAGAAATAAATGTTAGTTGTACTTAGCCACTTATATTTTAGGGTTTATATATTAAAGCTAATCTTAACCTAAAAATGCAACTTTAAGCTAAATTCTCAGCTTGAGGTTTTTCAGATCATATAGGTAATATGAATTGGATTATAAACCTGTGAAAAGAACATCTAATGGCTATAATCTCAGAGGATATATATATTTTTTTCCACCCAATGCCAAGGTCTGAGATGATCGGTATTTCTTGCTGATCCATGTAGTGTGAAGCATTGAAGGCTTTGGAGAGGGTAGGCAGCAAAGATAGTTTTTTTTTTTTTCTATGTATCTTCCCTCTGAGCATAGCCCTTTATGGACCCCATTGTGTAGGGGTGAGCTCTGGTCTTGTCTCCAGATTCTAGCCAGCCCCATTCCCCAACCAGACTTTGAAAGCCACCATATCTCAAGGTCCCATGGACTTGGCAAATGCCCTTAGACTGGAGTTGGCTTTGATGCTGCTGGTCTTTCTGGTTTCCTCATCTCAACCAGTATTTGGCCTCTGAGAAGTCCACACCTTCTTATCCACTCATTCATGCTTGCACTTAAAAATATTATTTATATTTTAGCTAGCATTTTAAATTTTTTTCACTAAGAGAGTCTATCTTGTTTCATAATTTTCAATACTGCCAGAAAAAAAAATGGGCATTTGTTTTTAAAGACTTTTACATTTATGATAAATTTATGTGTTTCTCATAACTTCTACCAATTAACTCCTCTCGTTCTGCTATTGTGAATTTCCTATTCACATCCCCTGCTTGTGTTATTTTGTTTTTTTTTAAATTCAAAATAGTACCGAATGTACTCCAAGGAAAGTCTTGATGATATTTCCAATCACTGTAATCTTTGGTAGCTAGTTTATACCTGAACCACTAATAAAATCAAGCTTGATACCAGCCTGCCTTTCCTTGCACGCAGGGATCCAGTGAACAAGCCCATTCTTGCCTTCAAACTCTGCTTTTCAGAGTTGAGTAATACTTGTTTTATTCCACTGAATTCTGTTCTACTTCCTGCTTCTGCTATGAATTTTAGATTTATCCATGCTTCCTTCAATTTAACATTCTCAGCATTAAATATATATCTTAGTCTGATATTTCCCAGAAGCAAACATACCCAGAGACAGGGAATCAAAGGCAAATATTTATTTGTGAGGTGACTCCAAAAAGCTGGATCATCTATCAAACAAAACTCCATTTTC